>JAOWBW010000271.1:533239-796008 GCA_026119855.1 Campanula takesimana | reverse complement strand
CTCTTGCTCAATTACAAGATTTTGCCCGGGAAGATTTCTTGGTGACTGAGTTTTGGCACCAAAAACACCCTCTTTCACCTATAAAAAACCTCCCTTTACTCCATTTTCAAGGATCGAAAACTAGATAAAAAAAAATCACTTTCTAAAAGTTCTCCAAGGATCTCATTAAGCAACATTTGAAGTTCTTCAAATTGTAGGTAAAAGTCCATCTTTTCCTTTCTTTTCTACTTCATCTCCTCTGTCTCTTTTTTACTTAATCAAATGTGCAATCACCCAAATCATTTTGGGACATGACTCTAATGATCACCTCATCTCATTGAGGTTTTAAGGAGTCATCTCCTACATTCCAAATCCTATTTTAAATCCCCCCTTTTCATGACTAAAGAAGAAGAAGAAGAACATTTTCATTCATGTAGATTTTGATCAAGCAAGACCAACTTTAGTTGGGCGAGATGGGTGTTTCGGTACTTCCCATCTCGTAATCTAACCCCGAACCTCAAAACAAAGAATCTCTGTTTTCGAATCAAACTTAGGCTACAATCTATAGGTTTTTCTTATGTTCCTCAAAACATAGGTGACGACTCTAAAAACAAGTTAGACATCCTAAGATAATTCACCGCTCTAGCCAAAAAACCGTGGTTTCCAGGGGTATCTACAGTGGCGACTCTGCTGGGGATACTTATTGAGGGTTAAACTTGCATTCTGATCGAAATCTACATCTTTTTGGGCATTCTGCTTCCTGATGGGGGAGGCTGCGCGCGTCTGGCCTTTTAAGCTAAGGCGCGCGCATCCCGCATCAAGAACCAGAATCGCCCACTTCTTCATGTTCTTCATCTTCTTCTTCTGTTATTCTGCACTAATCACTTCTGCAGGGGTTACAATATGAACATGGGACCAGGGCAATCCCCTGAGTCCAAAGTCTGACATTCTGACAGGTGTGCCCAGAAGCGCGCGCCTCCCATAAGCATTGCGCCATGCGCGCGCGTCCCACATCAACACTCAAAGGCGCACGCTTCTGGTTGGTTTCCAGAACAGAAACAAGTTTCAGTGACTGAGCAGAACAGTGGGGTGTGGGCACAGTTGCCTGCATCAGAACAGAATTGAACCCTCAGACTGTTTTAATTTTGTGTTTTATTTACCGGTCACACGGGTGATTCGGGAGTTGTAATTTTATGTGCTTATGTGTTTTGTGTGTCTTTCTTTCTTTTTCAAAGAAAAAAAAATAAAAATAAAAATTGTCACTTGTTAGACCTCACACTAAATGCACATATTCCTATGAACTGCTCACTATCGAGTCGCACAAGTCCAACCCCAAACCCGTCGAGGCCCGTCCTAGAAAGTTTCAAGCTCCACCAGACCTTGGATCTTTCGAAGCGGTAAACCTCAGCCCGTGGCGTAGTTCAAGACTACATGCCGGGGGTGACCTTTGAGCCTCATATTCAAGCCGAGCACAAACCACACAATTCTAGTTAGGGTCTAACACTCCGTGACTCAAGTCGGTTTCCATGTACCGAGATTTCCCTAAACTAATGTCTTCAAATCATACATGCCAACTTGTTGAAATGGACGCAATAAAAATCCGTCCCCAAAAAGTGGTTATTTTGGACGAAAATAAAATCCGTCCCCGCATGTATGCTTTACTACATAATTTAGTTTAATCCCGATACATGTAGGATTCACAAGCGCGATGGAATCCGATGAGTATATGGGACCGCGAGATGGTCTATATACTAGTGTGACGATTCCATTATTTTCTTAGAAACCCCAAAGGGATTCATTCCCTCCGACTTATAAAAAAAAAAAAAGAGTCTTTTCTTTTGTGGTTCAAGTCGTGTGCCCAACTGTGTGTTCTAAGCCTCTTCATGGACCGCAAGTGTTACTCAAGACTGACAAGGGCCTCTTCTGCAATATAGGTCAATTGGTACTTACAAAGTCTACCGGGATTCAGCAAATCGGTTAGTCCGTGAAGAGATCACTCCAACAGCTCCAACATCAACCATGACCGGCAGCAGCAACACCATGTCTCTCGAACAAGCTCTCAACTATGGTCCAACTCCTCCAAGAGCAAGTCTCCACCCTTAACAAGGAGGCACAAAGCAAAGACGACATTTGGCAATCCCACCTCGACAGCCAAAGGGAGGCCCACGAGGCCGAAATGGAGCTAATGAAAGAAAAGCTCACCAACCTTGCCAAGGGAAAGAACAAGAGCAATGATGATGAATCCGAATGGACCGAGGGTTTGTTAAAGAGTCCTTATGTCAACACCCGCACCAAGAAAATGGGGGAACCAAGTTCCGAGAACAATGAGCCCAAAATGGTGGATTCTATCATGGCCTACATCGACCAAAAATTCAATGGGCTCAACATGGGGAAAGGTTCCGACACAAGC
Organism: Campanula takesimana; assembly: GCA_026119855.1. NCBI lineage: Eukaryota > Viridiplantae > Streptophyta > Magnoliopsida > Asterales > Campanulaceae > Campanula > Campanula takesimana. The sequence goes on along the minus strand of JAOWBW010000271.1, from coordinate 793,619 downwards.
CTTTATCAATCATCCATCCTCATGAGTACTATGGCCGCTCTTCCCGATAAGTTCAAGATGCCCGACATAAGCAAATTCAAGGGCAACTCTTGTCCCATGGCTCACATTGAGACTTATATTTGGGCAATGGTTCCAAAGAAGGTCTCCACCAAGGTGATGGCTCAATGCTTTCCTCTCACTCTCGAGGGGGCGGCAAAAGATTGGTATGCTACTCTCCCGCTCACTGTCCGTCTTGATTGGGACTCCGCCATGCTTGCCTTCAAGAACCAATACCAAGGCAACACCACTCACTGGCCCACAAGGAAAGAGCTAGAGAACACTACTCAACGAGAAAATGAGTCCTTCATCGACTTCACAAGGAGATGGAATGACAAACTCTCTGAGATTGTTGAGAGGCCGAACACAAAAGAGCAAATGGACATATTTCTCAAGTGTCTCAAGATTGATCTCCGCACTCACCTAAGTGGGTCTTGCTATTCCGACTTCTCCCAAATGTATGAGGCGGGGGTACGCATGGATGACTTGCTCAAGGAGATTAAGAAAACCACTCCTACTTACCGCTACAAGGCCGCTTCCAACTCCACAAAAGAGGCCTCGGTCAACGCCGTTACTATTGACAAGGGGAATTACAAAAAGGTTCCTCCACCTCAAGGGAAGAAGTCCTGAAGTGGCCGTGTCTACACGCCTCTCCAAGGCATGACTCAAACCGAAGTGTTCGAGGTCCTCAAGGCAAAGGGTCAAGTCACACCCGTGCAAGGGTACCAACCCAAGACGATCCAATCCAATCATGCTCACCACAAATATTGTGGCTACCACCAATATAGTGGCCACACCACCGAGGAATGCTTCGTTCTCCGCAATGTCATCCAAGATCTCATAGATAAGAAAGAATTTGTAGTGACTAATGACGAGCATGTCAATGTAATAGAGATAGGAGAACTCGAGGGACCACCCATTCAATCCCAATTGTGAATGGGGGCCCCAATGTTATGAATAAACTTGACAATTCTTGTTATGTAGTGAATTACGATGAGGTAATGAGGGAAGTACTAGAGAATAGGAAAAAGAAGCAAGATGGGAACGTCAACATGCTAACTCGATCCGGTCGAGTCATAGCAAGCAACCCTTCCACTTCCGCACCGAGCTCCTCTTCTCAAAAGCCGCAAGCTCACAACGCTCCCGAAGATCCTCTACTTGTCCAACTCAAGAAAACTCAAGCCAACATCTCTATTTGGGACCTCATTGCATCCTCAAAGAAACACCGAGATCTTGTCATCCGCAATCTCGATGATACATCAGTTTCTCCCGATACTACTCCCGAGGTCCTCACGGCAATGATTGGTCACATTCATTTTAGCAACGTCATCACCTTTGCCGATATGGACCTTCCACCATTTGGTTCCGACCACAACGAAGCTATTTACCTCAAGGTACGAGCAAGGGGGAGGCCCGTCTCAAGAGTCTTAGTGGACGGTGGTTCCGCACTCAATCTCATGCCTGGTAGAATCATGGACACACTGGGCTTAAGGATTCTGATTTGAAGCCTTCTACTCAAGTAATCCGAGGTTATGACAGCACCGCCCGTACAGTCATGGGTATGATCGAAATAGACATTGAGTTTGGGAGCATGGTCATGTCCGTTCCATTCCAAGTGCTTGATATCCCGGCCTCGTTCAACTTACTGTTGGGTCGACCATGGATTCACATTGCTAATGCCGTACCGTCAACTCTCCACCAATGTGTCAAGATCCAAAATGGTGATGAAATAGTGACCGTAATGGCTGAAAACATCACTATCCACAGAAAAGGTGAGCCCGTCCACCAAGTTCAGCATGGTCTACCAGACTCCACTCTCTCCGGCGTCTCAATCAACGCCATTGATAAAGAAGGGGAAACGGATCATGGACCCCCAGCAATCACAAAGTCCTCCGCATGATGAGGAATATGGACTACTTCCCTGGTTTAGGCTTAGGGAAATATCAGCAAGGAATCCTACGTCCCGTGCAAGTCCCATTTGTCAAGAACACCTTCGGTTTGGGGTATGAGCCTTCCAAAGAAGACTTGAAACAAGAGCAAGCGATCAAGAACGAAAAGGCCCGAACTCGTAAAGAAGGCCGTCGGTATGAAGTCCCTAATCTAAGGCCTTATCGCAAGACGTTGAATGGTTATTTTGTCCGCCAAGGGGAAGACGTTCCATACATGATCTTTCCCGAGCCGTGGGTTAACAATAAAGGTGTCAAAAAGCCCGGCCTCGAAATCTTCTCCGATTGTGAGGTCCAGATATCCGAAAGAGAACCAACTCCCATGTCGCCCCGTGAATGGTGGGGGAGGAAGATGACTATAGAGTCCGAGACAGAAATCACCGTGGGGGAAGAACTGACAGATTTAGCCTCCATGTTTGAAGAGCTCGCCATGATGAATAAATGCCAAGTTAACGCCATCCATGACACCGTCATCATGAACGAAACTATCAGTGAGATCCCGCCAAGCTCCGATCCGATCAACAATTGGTATTCAACAAAAGGGCCCGTGGTATCCGAGGAATTCTTAGTCCAAGAAATGGGTTGCATACCCCGCACAGCAACAAAGGAAGAGCAGCTCACACTTACTTTCGGTCCGAGAGTGTCTCTAATACCCTCACCCAAGAGGATTTGGAGTCCATAGCCGAGCGTGTGTTTCCTTTCTTTGCTAATGAAAAATTTGATATTTCTGAGTACCCTGAGATTGCAAACATCATAAATGATGAATTAACTAATAATGAACTTAACGAACAAGTTAATAACGATTCAAATTATGATGAAATAGACCACGAAAACACAACATACTTAAATGAACTTGCTCAACAAGTCCGTAGTCGTGGCGAGAATGGTCCAAAGGCTGACGAAGAATTGCATGTTGTTAATCTGGGTACCGAAGAAGAGCCAAAAGAAACCAAGATTGGAAGCTTCTTCAAGGGAGACGACAGAGATAGATTGACTGCATTACTACGGGAGTTCGTGGATGTGTTCGCATGGTCATACAAAGACATGCCGGGTTTAGACAGAAAGATAGCGGAGCACAGGATTCCGATCAGAGAAGATACCAGGCCAGTAAAGCAGAAGCTCAGAAAGATCAAGCCAGAATGGTCTCTGCAGGTCAAAGAAGAGATTGAGAAGCTCCTCAGTGTGGGTTTCATCAAGGTTATCGAGTATCCGACATGGTTAGCCAACATTGTGACAGTCAGGAAGGCGAACGGCAAGGTTCGAGTTTGTGTAGACTTCCGGGATTTAAACAAATCTTTCCCAAAGGATGATTTTCCACTCCCTAATATCGACATGCTAGTCGACTCCACTGCTGCCTACGAGGTTCGCTCATTCGTGGATGGGTTCGCTGGGTACAATCAGATTCTTATGGCCGAGGAAGATCAACATAAGACAGCCTTCACAACACCGTGGGGTACCTTTTGTTACACAGTCATGCCATTTGGGTTAAAAAATGCTGGGGCTTCCTACCAAAGAGCCGTGACAGACTTGTTCCACGATATGATTCACAAAGAAATCGAGGTCTATGTGGACGACATGATCATTCACTCCAAAGGAACCGATGGTCAACACCTAATCGATCTCCGCAAGTTCTTCGAAAGGCTTCGTCAACACAAGATGAGGCTCAACCCTGCAAAGTGCACATTCGGGGTTATCCGAGGCAAAGTTCTTGGTTATATGGTCACTGAAAGAGGAATCGAAGTAGACCCCTCCAAAATCAAGGCAATCATTGACATGCCTCCTCCAAAGACGCAGAAAGAGATTAAAGGTTTCATGGGAAGACTACAATACATCAGTCGGTTTGTGCACCAACTCACTTCCATGTGCGAGCCAATCTTCAAGCTACTCAAGAAGAATGTGGCTCTAGAATGGACCGACGCGTGCCAAGAAGCCTTCGATCAAGTAAAGCATTATTTGACGTGCCCTCCTGTTCTAGTTCCGCCGCACAAGGAGAAACCTCTGTTGCTTTATCTCACTGTCAATGATGAAGCCCTAGGGGCTATGTTAGCACAAGAGCAACGAGAGTCCATAAAGGAGAACGCCATTTATTTTGTCAGTCGCCGATTCCAAGGAGGCGAAAAGAACTACTCTGTCTTAGAGAAGTCATGTGCAGCATTGGTTTGGGTCACTCAAAAGCTCAAACACTATATGGAAGCTTTTCCGATCAAGCTAGTAGCAAAGGTGGACCCGCTCCGCTACATCTTCGAGAAGTCTTTCATGTCAACAAGAATAGCCAAATGGTACTTCATGCTCGCCGGCTATGATATCACTTACGTCACACTAAAATCCGTCAGGGGGAAAGTGTTCAGTGACCAGCTTGCCGAATTCCCGTGTGACGAAGTGAAGGGGGAAGATGTACAGTTCCCCGACGAGCATTTAATTTGTACTGCAATCGAGGAAGACAAGTGGCAACTTTTTTTTCGATGGCGCCGCCAATAAACACGGTTTTGGTATAGGGGTATTGCTTGTCGATCCAAAAGACATCTACACTCCCATTGCCATACGCCTGGAATTCGAAGCTACCAACAACATTGCCGAGTACGAAGCATGCGTAGCAGGGCTCGAAGCAGCTCTCGAAAGAAACGTCATGGAACTAGAAGTGTTCGGCGACTCTTTGCTCCTTATCAATCAGCAATCGGGTAAATGGCGAACCACCCAAGACCCGACTCTCCAACAGTATGGTCAGCACCTTGAAGAACTGGTTGAACAATTCCAAGAGATCACTTTCAACTACCTGCCAAGGGATAAGAATCGCTTTGCTGATGCACTGGCCACTATAGCTTCATTAGTTGAAATGCCCAAAGGGAAATTGGTGAAGCCTTTCAAAATTACTCGAAGGAACCGTCCGGCATATTGCATGAGTATCGAGATCAACGAGGTTAAAACAAACTCTCCGTGGTATTCGGATATCATGAACTTCCTCAAAGACGGCACTTATCCCGAGAACATCAATAAGAAGTCTCAAGCAGCTCTGCAAAGGTTAGCCTCTCGGTACGTACTGATTGGGGACCGAGTCTATAAAAGGCACCACGACGGGATCAATCTCTTATGCGCCAATGAGACCGAAGCTCAAGAGATAATGTGTGAAGTGCACGAAGGAGAATGTGGACCCCACATGAATGGGTTTATGCTAGTCAAGAAGATACTTCGCATTGGTTACTATTGGAGCACTATGGAACGAGACTGTATCGAGAAAGTCAAAAGGTGTGCCAAGTGCCAATTCCACGCTAATCTGCAACATGCTCCACCCTCACAACTTTACAACATGGTCACACCTTGGCCTTTCTCTTGTTGGGGGATAGACATCATCGGTAAAGTTCATCCTGCCGGGAGCAATGGGCAGTCAATCGTCCTAGTGGCAGTCGACTACTTCACAAAGTGGGTCGAAGCACAAGCCTATCGAACCCTCAACGCCAAGAAAGTGGCCGAATTTGTAAAGATTAATATCATGTGCCGATACGGCGTGCCTCATGAAATCATTTTCGACAACGGCTCTCACTTCGAGAAGGAAATGGATGCACTTTTGGTAGAATACAAGATCACCAAGCACAAGTCATCTCCTTACCGGCCCCAAGCAAATGGCGCAGTCGAAGCAGCAAATAAGACCATCGAGACCATCGTCAAGAAAATGGCCTCAACAGGAAGGGATTGGCCCGAGAAGCTACCATTAGCATTGTGGGGATACCGCACATCAATACGATCCGCAACAGGAGAAACTCCTTATGCATTGGTCTATGGTTCTGAAGCCGTACTCCCTATCGAACTTGAAGTCCCATCTCTACGGGTCCTCCTCGAGAATCAAGTCAACGAGGTCGACTGGATGCAAAGTCGATATGAACAACTAGCCTTGCTCGACGAGAAAAGGTTAAGAGCACTCGAACGTACGAGGGCGTATCAGCAAAGGATGGCAAGAGCTTTCAACAAAAAGGTGAAGCCTCGAAACATCAATGTGGGAGATTTGGTTTTAGGACAACATCCTCCTAATGCCATGAATCCCCTGGGAAAATGGGGACCCCGATGGATCGGTCCGTACGTGGTCAAAAAGATACTAAGCGGTGGTACAGTCCGGCTCGTGGATTTAGATGGTGACCAGCTGCCAAAAGAGGTCAACCTCGACAAGCTCAAGAGGTTCTACGCTTAATAAACAAAGACCATAAATAAAAAAAAAAAATCGCTCGCTAGGTTGAAAACCCGCAAGGGCGGCCTAGGCAAAAATTAGAGCACGTGCAAAAAAGAAGCCCGCTAGATTGAAAACCCGAAAGGGCGGTCTAGGTAAAAAACAGGGTGCACAAAAAAAAATGGTCTTTTTTTGTTTGAACTACGAAGACCTGAGCCTCCCAATTGGAGGAACGTAGGCAACCTTCGGGTGCGGTCTAAAACATATCAAAAATATCCAATTCACTTCAAATAAAAAAATGCAATTTTTATTCATTCAATGAACTATTCAAACCATTACAACGGATTTATTGAGCAACAAAAGACATCAAAATATTAAATCTTAAAACAAAGTGGTCTAATTGCAATCTCTTAGGGTACTAAGAAAAATCCAATTTTCTCTTAGCTTTCAAAGGACCGCCCGATCGTCTCTTAATCCTTTTCTTCTTGGGTAACGAAGGAGCACTAATGCGCACCGAAACCTTCTGTGTTGCAACACGTCTCCTAGCATAAAAGTCATCCAAAGGAGTACCCAAAGGGTCAGCGAGAATGTTACTCGAATCAGCAGCAGCCTCCCTATATCTCAAAGTGCTGCTAGGCTCAAAACCCTGTCCCAACAACTCGGCACGAAGCACATCAACCCAAGTGGTGCCACGGTAAAGGGTGCCAAATAAATAGTCCAAGTAGCTCTCGGGAAGGAAGACACTCCCCCGATGCAGAGGAGCAAAGGCCCAACGATTGCGGTCATCTCCCCAAGCCGACTGAAGCTCACTCGAGAAGCCAGGACCCATGTAAGCAACTGGACGAAGCATTCCATCCCTCGGAAAAGGAATTGTCTGTTGGCGACCGAACTGCCGCAGAACCCACTCTGGCTGGTAAAATGAAGAATCTCTCAAACCGGGTACAACCACGTGCTGAAAACCAAGAGTCCATTCCACAAAAGGACGAAGACCCCAAGAAGGAGGACACCACTCAATATCGGCGGTCACCCGAGAGGCAAAGAATTTCTTCCAATCATCTTCAGATAAATCCCGGATCAACAACTTCCTCCTATGAACAGCAAAAGGAGACAAATCACCATCCGGAGAATAAATCTTGAAGTGTTCTCGGAGCCATATGGTCAAGAGCAAAGGGCTTCCCCGACACATCTTGCCCGTCCTATGTAACTCATCAAGGCCGTGCAACGTCTCCCCTACAATAAGAGGGATTACACTAAATTGCTGCTCCTTAGCTTGCAAAATAATCTCAGCCAACTGCACGTCCGCAGTCCCGAAAGGTGTAACAAACAGTACTTCGCTGAAGAGACAAACGGCCATGGCATTTCTTTTGAAAGATTGAACCATCGGGTCCTCCGAGTGTAAACTGAAGAACATCGGCAATTCAGTTATGTCAATCACGGTACCATGCAACATCTTCCTCACGTCCTCAACAGGGAGATTCAGTAACCCAACCCAAGAGCCGATGGCACCGCGGTGATATTTGGGGACGGCAATCCGACCGGCCAAAGGCATGCCAAGGATGGCCCCGAAATCGTCAACAGTCGGCACCATTTCATTAGCTGAAAGGTTGAAGGTATGGCTGTCGCAATCCCAGAAATCCGCGGCAGCTCTCAACAAATCCCAATCCGGCTTCAACGTCCGCAAGGTGAAAAGAATTCGGAACCCGAAATCTTTAATGAAGGCCTTCTTGGGATGGGTCTTGAAAGAATACACAAAAGTGCCCAAGTCCTTTTCATACGCACTAACGACCTTGGCATCAAGGGCAAAAGAATTGGAAGCCATGGAAAATGTTGATCACAAGCGAAGTTAAGCAATAATATGATGTTCAAAAATGGTAGAAAGGAGCTGTGAGAATCAACTGGTCGAACAGAAGATGATATTATAGCTGTTGGGGGATCTTTTGGTCAGCAAATGTCAAGCCCGGAATTCCGCCTCCCAGACGCGCGCGCCACCGGCCAGCAGTCTGAAGTGCGCGCGCGTCCCAATCCTACATAGGAAGGCGCGCGCCTCCCAGGTCTAAATCGCTTCAAGAAAAAGGCCTTGTCAGAGATCTCCAGCCTAAATCAAGACACTGTCCCGATCCTCGGACACCCAGTTGGGCACACCTTTTTCTGGTCCGCCCTTAAGGCATGTCAAAAATCGAAAGTAGGATAGAAACTCCCACTCAAAAGTAGGCTGTCCTCTTCAAAATTCCGAACTCCCTAAGTTCTGTCACGGGTGCCACACCCCCCTCAAGAGTCAAGCTCAACATTTCATCCCCAGCAAGAACATTTTTCTGGTCGCGGTCAACTATGCCCGTACCCCGCGGTTCAAAAAGCCAAGTGTGACTCCAAATGGCACGAGACTTCAAAGCAATATTTCATCAAACGGATTCACTAACGGATTCGTCAACAAGGGTTTACCAACGGACTCATCCAAGGGTTCACCAACGGACTCATCCAAGGGATTCACTAACGGATTCATCAAACGGATTCACTAACGGATTCGTCAACAAGGGTTCATCAACGGACTCATCCAACGGATTCACTAACGGATTCGTCAACAAGGGTTCACCAACGGACTCATCCAAGGGATTCACTAACGGATTCATCAAACGGATTCATTAACGGATTCGTCAACAAGGGTTCACCAACGGACTCATCCAACGGATTCACTGACGGATTTGTCAACAAGGGTTCACCAACGGACTCATCCAAGGGATTCACTAATGGATTCATCAAACGGATTCACTAACGGATTCGTCAACGAGGGTTCACCAACGGACTCATCCAAGGGATTCACTAACGGATTCATCAAACGGATTCACTAACGGATTCGTCAACAAGGGTTCACCAACGGACTCATCCAACGGATTCACTAACGGATTCGTCAACAAGGGTTCACCAACGGACTCATCCAAGGGTTCACCAACGGACTCATCCAAGGGATTCACTAACGGATTCATCAAACGGATTCACTAACGGATTCGTCAACAAGGGTTCATCAACGGACTCATCCAACGGATTCACTAACGGATTCGTCAACAAGGGTTCACCAACGGACTCATCCAAGGGATTCACTAACGGATTCATCAAACGGATTCACTAACAGATTCGTCAACAAGGGTTCACCAACGGACTCATCCAACGGATTCACTGACGGATTTGTCAACAAGGGTTCACCAACGGACTCATCCAAGGGATTCACTAATGGATTCATCAAACGGATTCACTAATGGATTCGTCAACGAGGGTTCACCAACGGACTCATCCAAGGGATTCACTAACGGATTCATCAAACAAATTCACTAACGGATTTGTCAACAAGGGTTCACCAACGGACTCATCCAACGGATTCACTAACGGATTCGTCAATAAGGGTTCACCAACGGACTCATCCAAGGGATTCACTAACGGATTCATCAAACGGATTCACTAACGGATTCGTCAACAGGGGTTCACCAACGGACTCATCCAAGGGATTCACCAACGGATTCGCCAACAAGGGTTCACCAACGGACTCATCCAAGGGATTCACTAACGGATTCATCAAACGGATTCACCAACGGATTCGTCAACAAGGGTTCACCAACGGACTCATCCAAGGGATTCACTAACGGATTCATCAAATGGATTCACCAACGGATTCGTCAACAAGGGTTCAGCAACGGACTCATCCAAGGGATTCACTAACGGATTCGTCAACAAGGGTTCACCAACGGACTCATCCAAGGGATTCACTAACGGATTCGTCAACAACACCAACGGACTCATCCAAGGGATTCACTAACGGATTCATCAAAAGGTTCACTAACGGCCTCATTCAAAACATTCAGCCGGCAGGTTCACCTAACGGATCATGCCACCCCCTCTATCAACAAAAGCCGCTCACACAGGGAGCGCACCACTATCTCTCGCAATTTCAAATTCCTGCTTTCATCGAGTCTTTGCCTTTTCTTAATGATGTCCTCGGCGGGTGTTTTTAACTTTCGTCGACGCGTTTTGCTTTGCAATCCACGTCGCCGAGGGGCTCTGTAGACACCCCGCCTTGGACCGCTCACCCCGATTGCACATTTGATCTTGTGTTTCTCCCCATTTTAAGTGTTTCTTGTTAGTTTATGTCACTTCCGTTAAGTTCCTGACTGACTTCGTTAAGTCTAGGGACTAAACTGAATGACAGGGCTGACTTTCTAGTCCATTCTGTCAAAATTGCCTTCTCTGAGTCGCGCGCCTCCGACAGGAGGATCCAGGCGCGCGCGCCTCCCGCCCCCAAAGCAGGAAGCGCGCGCCTCTGGGCGTCAGTTACAGATTTCTGGCCAGGATTCTCTCCCTTGCTCAATTTACAAGATTTTGCCCGGGAAGGATTTCTTGGTGACTGAGTTTTGGCACCAAAAACACCCCTCTTTCACCTATAAAAACCTCCCTTTACCTCCATTTTTAAGGATCGAAAACTAGATAAAAAATCACTTTCTAAAAGTTCTCCAAGGATCTCATTAAGCAACATTTGAAGTTCTTCAAATTGTAGGTAAAAGTCCATCTTTTCCTTTCTTTTCTACTTCATCTCCTCTCTCTCTTTTTTACTTTAATCAAATGTGCAATCACCCAAATCATTTTGGGACATGACTCTAATGATCACCTCATCTCATTGAGGTTGGTTAAGGGGTCATCTCCTACATTCCAAATCCTATTTTAAATCCCCCCTTTTCATGACTTAAAGAAGAAGAAGAAGAACATTTTCATTCATGTAGATTTTGAAGACCAACTTTAGTTGGGCGAGATGGGTGTTTCGGTACTTCCCATCTCGTAATCTAACCCCCGAACCTCAAAACAAAGAATCTCTGTTTTCGTAATCAAACTTAGGCTACAATCTATAGGTTTTTCTTATGTTCCTCAAAACATAGGTGGCGACTCTAAAAACAAGTTAGACATCCTAGGATAATAGACCGCTCTAGCCAAGCCGTGGTTTCCCGGGGTATCTACAGTTCTATACCCTTGTTGCCCTTTGGGACCAACAAGTGGTATCAGAGCATATCCACCAAAACTTGTTTTTGCAAGCTTAACTGCTTGGGTGCTGATCCAATGGCAAACTCAAACACCCATATGATGCAAACATCCAATTCGAATCATTTGCCGATTCTGGATGAAGATAGATTTATCTTTTGGAAAGATAGGATGATGAAACACATGATTTCATGTGATCGTATACTGTGGACCGCGGTTAAGGATGGACCATATACTCCTATAAAAGCTAATACACGTGCAGGAACTGCTGGAGAACCGGCTGAAATTAGAAAGCTGGAAAGTGAGTGGACTGATGCTGACCGCAACAATGTGGAATTTGATGGAAAATCAATGTCAATGCTTGTCTCAGCTATTGACCTAAGGACTCATTCAAAGGTGCTGAACTGTACAACTGCCAAAGCAACTTGGGATGCAATAGTTGACTTTCTGGAAGGAGACACAGATACCAAGAAGAGCCGCCTCTATCAACAGAGAAGACTCTTTGACTATTTTGTTAAAGATCCTAAAGAATCTCTTCGTCAATGCTATGAGAGGTTTATTGATATTTTTAATGTTTGTTTTTCTCTTGGACATGTCTATACTAATACAGATTTGAACATGAGATTCATGCAAGCACTTGGTAGCAAATGGCTGATCAAAACGATAAATATCGAAGATAACAAAGACTTGGAAGCTCTTGATCTTCGTCATTTATATGCCATACTGAAGGTATTTGAATTCAAGCTTAAAGAGGTGCATGAAACTGAAAATAGATTTAAGACCCTCTCTCTAGCCGCATTCAACAATACCTCATCTCCAGTTTACAATCCAGACCATCATCAAACCGCTCCTCATCTCCACTTGCAAACCGCACCTCCAGATCAGAACGTAACAAGATTCAATCCTCCAACCGCATCTTCTGATTATTATCAACAGTCTCATCAACCCTATCCTCAACCTCATCAACCTTATCAACAGCCTCATCATTCCTACACTACTCCTCAAAGTTCTTATTCTCATAGTGTAGCATCTCAATATTCATGCTCTAGTCAAGTTGATTTTGATGATATGGATGATGAAGAATTTGCTTTATATGTGAAGAAATACACCAAGTTCAGGAATAACAATAGATCTCAATTTACATCCCCCAAAGGACCTGCAATGTTTGTCCCTCCAACCAGATTCAACAAAACCGCAGATCCTAAGAAAAGGGATGACCTGATCTATTATAACTGTAGACAGCCAGGTCACTTTGCTTCAAGTTGTCCCAAACCGCGCTATGAAGCCGCACCAGCAAAGAAACCATTCAACAAGAAGTTTGTCAAGATAAGAGGAATGGTAGCTGACCAAGGGGATCAACCGCTGATATGGATGGGATCAGATTCAGATGACAGTGATGATGAAGATGAAATTGCAAATCTCTGCCTCATGGGATTGGAAGAAAAGCTTGAAATTGACGAAAGCCTTCCACTGCCAAATCAACACATGAAGTCAGTTTCACCAAGGACTCCCGAGGCTAGATCAAGCATAGCTCCTACAACACCAAAACTCTCTCCTGAGGTTAATGCAGACCAAAGCCATGATAACCAGGTATTAGAACGTGCTAATATTATTTTTCAACAACATACTGTGCTTAAAAAGGCATATAAACTAATGGTTGCGGAACTTAAAGATTCCCAAAAAGAATGCAAGTCCCATAAGGAGGAAATTGAGAAACTCAAGTTCCAAATTACTGGGATTTTATTAATTGAGGAAGAAAACTGCTATTTGAAGGATAGAGCCGAGGCACTTCTCACCCAAATCCATGATCTTACTGTACAAAGGGATGACCTTCAAAAAGTGACCGATGTATGGACTAAGTCTGGTGTCACCGTGGAACAAATCCTGAGTTAACAAATTCCTACTTTGGATAAAAGTGGATTGGGGTTTAAAACCGATGATGGGTATAAGTGTCCTTGTCTCTGTGCCGAAGGTGGTGTGATACCGAATGAACAAACAAAAGAAACTCCTAAGGTAAATCATGCTGGTAAAAAGGGCTCAAAACAAGAAATTAAAAAGCAAAACTATTTCTTTGAGTATCCTAAAAACCAGACTGGGAGAGATTCAAAGTGGAAAGAGAAATCCACAGCGGCTGAGGCAACCAAGGAAGTATTGAGTGATGAAACCCCTCCTAGTCGGTTTAAGGAAATTCCTATCATTTTTCCTAAAGCCGCACCTAAGAGGAAGGTTGAGCTCAAGAAGGTAATCTTTGTTAAAGCCAAAACCACTGACCCAGTAAAACATGAGAAACCGAAGGTCAGTAAAGGGTTTGTAAAACCGCAACCTAAACCGGGATTTATTCATTGTGCTATTCATGCCGATTATGGTCATGGTGCTGGTCATTGTCTTTTAAGGTTCACACCCAATGCCAAATGACATAAAAATCCTAAGGTTAAACAGGTGTGGGTCCCAAAAAGCTGCTAACCCTAGGACCCAAAGAATAAGGGGGACCAAAATCTTTCATGTTTTATCTTTCAGATTTCATGCTTTATGGCTGGTAGTTCAAAGAAGAAGAAAGATCTTTGGTACTTGGACAGTGGTTGCTCACGACACATGACCGGAGATAATGAACTTCTTTGTGATACCATCAGTATGAAAGGCCCCCCCAGTAGTGTTTGGTAACAATAAGAAAGGAGAAACCGTAGGATATGGAGCAATCAAGCGAGGAAAGGTGACCATTAAAAATGTGTCACTAGTAGAAGGACTCAAGCACAACCTTCTCTCCATATCTCAGTTTTGTGACAAAGGAATGAACTGCAACTTCACCTCAACTAATTGTTTCATTAAAGATGCAACTTTCGGAGACACTCTACTGACTGGCAACAGAACATGTGATGTATATATGATAGATTTGAGTAATATTGTCTCTATTGCTGACCTCTGTTTTGTAGCCAAAAATATAAGTGAAAGCAGCTGGTTATGGCATAAGCAGCTCAGCCACTTAAACTTCAAATATCTAGCAAAACTGCAAAGGGACGGTTTTGTCAAAGGACTACCCAAAGTGGCTGATCACCATGATAAGAAATGTAAAGCATGCCAGCTTGGTAAGCAGCCCAAATAGTCATTTCCCAGCAAAACCGCTCCTTCAATGAACCGCTACTTACAATTGCTTCACATAGATCTATATGGACCTGTCCCAACCGCCAGTATAGGAGGAAACCGCTATACCTTGGTGGTTGTTGATGATTATTCAAGATATACATGGGTGGAAATGATGGCCTCAAAAGATGATACTTATGGAATCGTAACCGCTCTTTTTAGACAGCTCTAAACTCAGAAATTGGATGACATCGTTGCTGTGCATTCAGATAATGGAACCGAGTTTACAAACAATGGTGTTGCCCAATATTGTGATGATCATGGAATTGATCATAACTTCTCTGCCGCTGGGGTTCCACAACAGAATGGAGTAGTAGAAAGAAAGAACAGGACTTTGATTGAAGCCGGGAAGACCATGATTGCAGAAGCCAAGCTTCCCAAGTACTTCTGGGCCGAAGCAGTCAATACAACTTGTTTCACCCAGAACCGCTCCCTCATCATCAAAGTCCACAACAAAACTCCGTATGAATTGTGGAGAGGCAGATCACCCAACATAGGCTTCTTTAAGATATTTGGATGCAAGTGTTACATCTTGTACAATGGCAGAGAGCATTGAGGTAAATTTGTTGCTAAGGCCGATGAAGGTATTTTTGTTGGTTATTCAAAACACTCTAAAGCTTTTCATTGTTTCAATAAGACTTCATTACAAATTATAGAGTCTGTCCATGTTACATTTGATGAACATGATCTTCTTGAGCCACATATGGCTCCAAATGTTGCTGATGATTTTAGTGGTTTTGAGACAGGTACTTCTTATCCAAATCATTCAGCCGCTGATGAACAACCTACTCAAACCGCACCATCAGGTTCTCCAGTCGCATCTGATCAGACCGTAAATAGTGTTGGTGCTGAACCGATGTCTTTTGTCCCCATTCAAACCGTTGATCCAGTTCCAATCATCACCTTCAATGAAGATTTCAATGATTATCAAGAAGAGCCTCCTCTAGAAAATCTTCAAGAAATAGTGGTTCATGAAGACCTCCCTCCAGAAATTAATGAGTATAGAGACCATCCAACTACTAATGTTATTGGTCCTATCAGTTCTGGTGTTTAAACAAGAGGAAGCTTAACTCATAGAGATGACCACAGTTTGTTCACAACCGCGTTGTTATCTCAGATGGAACCGAAGAAGGTTGATTAAGCTCTAAGTGATCCAAGTTGGATAACTGCAATGCAAGAAGAGCTTAATCAGTTTGAAAGATGCAGAATTTGGACTCTAGTTCCAAGACCTAGAGATCACACTGTAATTGGAACAAAATGGGTATATAGAAATAAGATGGATGAAAATGGTACTATAACAAGAAACAAAGCTAGTTTGGTTGCTCAAGGTTATAGGCAAGAAAAAGGGATTGATTATGATGAAACCTTTGCCCCTGTAGCCAGACTTGAAGCCATAAGATTGTTCCCGGCATATGCCTCCTTCAAGAAATTCAAGTTATATCAAATGGATGTGAAGAGTGCATTTATGAATGGTGAACTACAAGAAAAAGTCTATGTAGCCCAACTGTCAGGATTTGAAGACAACAAATACCCTCATCATGTCTTCAAGCTCAAGAAGGCCTTGTATGAACTCAAACAAGCACCAAGAGCATAGTATGACACTCTATCTAAATTTCTTATTGAACAAGGCTTCTCTCGAAGTAAAATTGATACAACCTTATTTATTGATAAACACAAAGGTCATTCATTATTAGTTCAAATATATGTTGATGATATTATTTTTGGTTCTACTAATGAAACTATGTGTGTTAAGTTTGAGAAGCTAATGAAAGGTAAATTCGAGATGAGTATGATGGGAGAGTTGACATTCTTTCTTGGACTCCAAAAAAGCAATGTCATGATGGAATCTTTATCAATCAAGCCAAATACACCAAAGAGTTGATCAATAAGTTTGGGCTTGAAACCGCAAAACTAGTAGATACCCCAATGCAAAAGGCCTGTAGTTTGGATCGAGATGAACAAGGTAAGAAAGTGAATCAGACACTCTACCGAGGTATGATTGGCTCTCTTCTTTACTTAACTGCAAGTAGGCTAGATATCATATTTAGTGTGTGTGTGTTTGTGCTAGATTTCAAGCCAACCCTAGAGAATCTCATCTTATTGCTGTTAAACGTATTATTAGATATTTATGTGACTCTGTTAACCTTGGACTTTGGTACTCCAAAGAATTTTAATTTGATTTATTAGGTTATTCAGATGTTGACTTTGCAGTATGTAAGATTGATAGAAAGAGCACTAGTGGTACATGTCAGTTCCTTGGATCTCGGCTTGTATCATGGTCCAGCAAGAAACAACCATCGGTTTCAGTCTCAACCGCTGAAGCTGAATATATTACGGCTGGAAGCTGTTGCTCTCAAATTCCCTGGATGAAACAGCAGTTGGAAGACTATGAAGTATTTGAAAAGAACTATCTTATCTAATGTGATAGTACTGCAGCTATATATATCTCCAACAATCCAGTTCAGCACTCAAAAACTAAGCACATTGACATAAGATATCATTTCCTCAAAGATCATGTTGAAAAGAAGAACATGTTCTTAAAAAAGGTGGGAACTGATGATCAAATAGCTGACATCCTCACCAAACCGATTGAAAAGTCAAGGTTCTTTCATTTACAAGGAGAAATGGGTATGCTGGAACTAACTTAAACTATTTCATGTCTATTTATTTCTTTGTCTAATAAATTTTGTTAAGTATTTTGGCTCGTGTTAGAAAATGCAAAAATAACTTGCGGTTCTATCAATATTGGAACCGCATCAATAGAGGTTCGGTAGAAGATTCTAATCAAACCGCAGTGTCAAGAAGGATGATTTCGGTTTGCCCCAAACCGTATCAAAAAAATAGTACATCGGTTTGATAAAGTCAAACCGGAGACAGAACTAAGAGATATCGATTTCATTGAAACCGATAAATGAGGACAAGGTAATTCGGTTTACTCAAACCGCTCAGGTATGTATAATTTCAATTTAGTCCCTACTTTATGTTACTTCATTATTTAAGGACCTTTGTGCAATTATTTCTACCGCATTAAATGCGAAAGACAGGTACGCTGACGGTTAAGTTTTCCACAGCCGTCATGGCCGCTCCACTACCCGAGGTGGTTAATTTGAGTATAAAAGTCAAAGTTTAATTCATTTTACCTTTTTACTTTCTTCCTCATTTAGCAAAAACACTTTCTCTCTCCTCTGCACTATCTGCGCTCTCTTTCTGTTCTCTCTCTAAATTTTTCTTATATACTTAAACAATTTCCGAAATGGCACCAAAGATAACAATTAATCTTGCTTCTACTTCTACATTGTCTAAACCAACGAAGCCTGATATGGTATGATTTCTGAACCCTAACTCAGTATATTTCATTTTTTTCCCGCCATTGTTGAAGCTTAAAAAGCTTGTTCATCTTCCTTGATCTTCTTGTGCTTTTTCTTCAATATTTTGGTTGGATTGTACTCGTATTTTCTCTTTTATACTGATTGTTTACTTTATTTTGTGATTTGTGTTCAATTTTTGAGCAAAATCGATTTTTGGGTTATTTGGTGTTCGTGCGTATTTTTGCAGATTCTGGGTTCATGTGTTGTTATTTGTTCTTGTCTATTTAGAACTTTGTTAGAATATGCCCTTTGTGGTCGTTTTGATATACTTCTTTCATATTTTGATTAAGATTTTGTTTTGCATGTTCATACTCTGTTCTTCGTGCATTCAAACTCTTTTTCAAAAAAATTCTCTTTGATCCATTTTTCATTCTTGGGTTTAATTATTTATGTTTTTACTATTTTACCCCTATTCCTTTACTTGAACCGCATGATTATCATTGTTAGGATTCCTTGTTACAGTTTTTATGTCTCATTCAAACCGCCTTGTTTTTTCATTTGATTGAACCGTCGGTTTGGTTAAGTGTTATGAATCTCGCGGTTTGCTTGATGCTTCAAACTGTTAATCTTTAAATTTTCTCTAACTTTGTTTTTTTTTTTTTCAGGATCCTTCAAACTTCGTTCCTGGCTCAAGGATTATAGAAGAGGATTTCCAACAAGATGCAGTTGGGAGAAAACTTCTGCAACTACTTGAAACCGCGAAGCTTCTACCCTTGTTTCTCATGGATGAACCCCATTTTGTAACCATCATCTGTGCAGAATTTTTCGAGAATGGGATTCCAACAAATGCGGCTTTGTTGGATGTAAGTGGTGAAGTAATCAGAGATTTAGAGACTAGATAAATACAGTATGAGGATGCTATCAAGTCCACAGTTCGTGGAAAGTCTGTGACCCTAACCGCCTCAAAGATAGCTGTCTTAGCTGGACTTGAGAACTATGGGGTATTTGGGATAAAATCGGAGTTGTTGAATAGTACAACGATGGAACTAATTGGGATGCCCAACTTCCATACTAAGAATTCCTCCAAGAAGGATTTTGGAGAGGTGATGGCTCTGCTATGTGATTTAGTGGACAGTGCAGTTATGTGCAAGAATGAAAACCACAACAACTTCACATTAGAATAGTTTGCTTACTGTGTGGCCATTTACAAAGGGAAGAAACTGCATTGGCCATGGATTTTGATGAAAGAGATGATTAATGAATTGAACCGCCATACTGCTGCTAAAGCCGCTGAGAAGTCAAAGATTAGGACTCACTGCAGGCTCTTAACCAAGTTCTTGCATCAAGATATAGAGATCTTCAATCACAAGGACTACTGGATGGATCTAGTTGAGAAGTCAATTTTTGGATTATCCAAGTTTGATGCTTTCAGAACCGCATTTGGATGGCGGTATGCACAGGCAGTCTGGAATGAAGATCCCCTGCCTGAAGCCGAACGAGGCCCTTTTCCTGAGCCTCGGCTTAACAAGTCAGGAAAGCCATATGCTGGAGCCATAGCTGATCAGGCTCATGCTACGATGCTGAGAAATGAAGGTCAAACTGAAACTTTAAATAGAATGGGGTTAAGTCACCTGAATCAAACCGGTGCTTCGGCTGAGGGGGAGCTAGCGGTTGAGGGGGAGTCGGCAGCAAGGCCTAGACCTATGGATCAACCCAGGGAAACCGCGGCTCAAAGAAAAAGGAAAGGTGGTGTTCAAATTCCACAAGTTATCAAAAAGGCTGATCTAGCCAAACCGCCTTCCAAACCCTCATCTAAACCGACCTCTAAACCTCCTTCTACTTCAACTTCAACTTCATTTCCACCTATTAGACTATCTCCCACTCTTTCAAAGCCTACCTTATCTAAACCTTCCATTCCCAAACCGCAAATCAGACCTCTCTCTCTAATAAAACCTAATGTTGATAAATCCCTTAAATTTGCAATGGATGCCAATGTTCTCAAAACCGCAAAAGCCAAATCTCTTCTTACCAAACCGCCTTCCCCTTCTAAACCATCTCCTAAGAAAATTTTATCTGAATTTCTTTTCTCTGAACCTTCTTCCCCACCTAAACCTTCACTTTCCAAACCGCCCTCTGTTTAGTTCACAAATGAACAGTTGGCTAAAATTTTCAAAGCCTTCCCAAACCTTAAACCCCCTTCTCAAATCGAGCCTGTACAGACCGAAGTGTTTGAGGATGCGGTTCAGCCTGAGCAAACCAAAGAGTTTGAGGCTGCGGCTGTTCCTGAGTAGACTGACATGTCTAAGGCAGTTCAAGATGAACCTGAGCAAGATGATGAAGTTCTTAAGGTTTAACCGCTGAAAAAGAAGAGGAAGTTGATAAAGAAATATGATTATGTGGAGCAATGGCAGTCAAGGCCACCTGGTGCAGTGGACTTCAGTGAGTCTCATGACAAGAAAGATCACTCACCTCTAGAAGGATCATTTGCAAAGGAATTGCGAGAACGGGCTGAAATGAGAAAGGCTGGCATAGACCCAATAGTGATTAAGGACTCACCTCCAGCTCTAAAACGCAAATTGAACTTTGACTCACCAGAGCATACTCCATCTCCAGTTCAGTCACCTCCGGTTCAATCAAGGTCCAGTCCCTCTTCATCTTCAGTTCTACCGTATGCTTCTACGTCAGTTTTGCCATCTCCGGTTTAACCATCCACTTCGGCTCAACCCTTGGTTCTGCGTCCGGTTCAACCTCTGTTTCAGCCTTCGGGTCAACTGTCTCCCCAATCCTCGATTTCTTATATAAAACCGAAGATAAAGAAAAGGAAGAGTGCTGCAGAACTGGCCTCCTATCTGAAACGCTTCAAAACTGAAAGTTCAAGGGAAAAGCGGGCTGGGACCATTGCTCGTGCCGCCGCCAAAGCCGAAGATAGGTTCCTGAAGGCTAGCCGCCCTAATCCTTATGTTATTTTTCCTCAAGATGGTAGGGAAGATATTGTAGATCAAATCATTCAAGCCGCTGCAAACCAGATTATTGCAGAACTTGCATATCAGGTTATGAATGACCCCACTCTTGCCTCTCAATTCTTTCTATTCTTTAACTATCTTTGCATTCCAAACATATACAGACTCCTCATTGTTCCTTCTCCTTCTATCTTTACTTCACCTCCTTCTCAAACTGCCCTTGTTTTTCATTCTCTATACTTACCTTATGATCCAATCGAGTTTGAAACTGCCATTAGGGTTTCAATAGGTGAATCTTTAGAAGATGCCCATACTCTTTTGAAAGGCAAGGCTGAATTGTATTCCTCTCCTTTCCATCAATCTGATGATGCCATCTCAATATCTGATGATGAGGATGATGATGATGAGCCTATGCCTGATTACACTCCATCTGATGAACCCCCTCCTTCTTATCCCATCTTACCACTTCGTGCTACAACCGCCGATTTGATAGATATGGTTAAAAATATTCAGTTTCATCAGCAGGCTTCAACCATTCGGTTTGACTCTCACCTCCTCACCATTCAATCAGACCTTGATGTTATTAAGGGGGAGAGAGTAAATGATAGAATTGATGATAGATCCCATCAGCAGCAGTTAGATGAAAAGCTGAACATGGTCTTGGAAAATCAAATGGCCTTGCATGAGCTTATGAAAACCAATCATGAAGTGTATTCCTTGAAGCAGCAAACAGTTGATACCAGAATGGATTCTATAGAAGAAAAGCTTGATATTCTGGCCAAGCATGTTTTTTACAGCTCTGAACTCATATTGCACAGAACCGGCAAGTTAGTCAAGCAATCTGCTGGTATTGAGAAAAGGATCAATGAACCGACTGAGGTTCGGCTCCGTGCAGCAGATTTTGTCTTTGAAACCGCTCATGCCTCCGGTTCAAGAAATGTTGCTCCAACCGAACCCGCTGCAATAGATGCTCAAGCCGCTCAAGATTAAACTGCTGAAGATGCTCAAACTGATCAGGACCATACCGCAGATGATGCTGCCGCTGTAAGGGGTTCTGTAGCTGATGAAGTAAACTAGATTTCATTTCTTAGTCTTTTTTGTTCCATTATAATTCTAGTGCTTTATAACTCTCAAACCCTTACAACTGAATTATAATGAGAATTTTTGCATATCATTGTGTTTCAAAAATTTGTTTTTTAAACTGTTTGTTTGTGGAACAATGCTTGCATTTTTAAAACCTCATGCACTATATTCATCATGATAACATTTTAAAGTGCTTTTCGTTTTAAACATTCAGTTTAAACATGCATATCTGATCTTTAAAATCATATCATTTTATATGCATCTGAATGTATTTCTTTTCTATCTGTTCTTCATTTCCTTTATTTGTGATAGATTAGAAATCTATGATCTAGCATAATGTGTGCATTGACTTGGGACATGCAGTTTCATGAAATTTTTTTCGGACATGTTTTTACCAAGTACAATGTTTTGCTATTATCATAGTCTGGTAATGGCATCAATCAAATAGGGGGAGATTGTTAGGATTCATTGTTAGTACACCCACTTAATTTGATTGATCCATCTTTTATGGACTTTAGGATCGCATGTAATGAAGTTATACTTCAATTTTTAGATAAGTCTATTTCTAGATTTTTGTTTGTCTAGGCTGAGTATTGAGTTTGGTTAACCTAGCGGTTTAGTTCTTAAAACCGCATTCGTGCTTTCTTAGAACCGCCAGCATAGAGTCGCTTATTTTTCATCAAACCGCATTCTGTGGCCTTGATGAAACTGCTCCTCAAGTCTATCTTGGAACCGCTAATGACAACTTGATGGAACCGCAATCATGTAACTGCGTACTTCAGTTTCTTATGAAACCGCACATTAAGTTCATTCTTGGAACCGCTCCTATGCCTGGTGGAACCGCCGATCAGTTAATGAAGAATTCAAGAGAAGTCATTTATTCCTTAGACAAACATTCCCTTTTCAAGTATAAAAGGAATGTGTTATGTCTTGTCAAAATAACTCTAAGTTAACTTGGAGTTTCTGCAAGGAATGTCGGTTTGTCTAGCAGTTCAAATTCTTTACCGTTAGTCCTTTCTCTGCAACAAAGGACAGTTGTCAGGTAGTGGTGCTATAACTATCTAGGACTACAAGACAAAACAAAGGACGAAAATGACAGCTCAACCAATGGGATTTCGACAGTACTGTACTCTTCAGATTTGATTCAAATCTTTGTCCAACGGTCACAAGGGTGCACTGCCTATAAATAGCCTTTATTTCCCAATAATGAATGCTGCTGAGCTACAAGAGAAATATTCACAAGTGTTCAAGTTTGCTTTGAAGATTAAAACCCAGATATTCAAACCTTCAACCATCTCCTTAGCAAACTTAGATTTCTTCATCAAGCTTCAAGCCTAACAACCATTCCATACTCAGCCTTTACACAGAAAGTTCTTCATTTGCTCAACCATCATTTAGATACTTAGAGCATTTGATTTCTTTCTCCACACACACCCGATTTATATAATCACATAGATTATATACTTCGAATACACCGGTTGTTATAATAGCTTTATAGGTTAGATTGATTGTTTAGAGTTTAGATTCTTCTTGTAAAACCTCCTCTAAATTAATACAAGTCTAGTAGCTATTAGAAAATCTTAGACTAACCATCTAGGTAGAGGACGTAGTTCATTCAAGAACGAACCTTTTCAAATTATGTGTTTGATCTTTACTTTTTTGTCTTGTTATTTACTTTTCTGTTTGTGGTCTTTAACTTACTACTCATACGAAATGACTTGAAAAGTGAATTGTGTTTTTCTTTGATCTTTAAGTTGAACTTATCGGTTGCATCATAGTGTTTTCAACCCGAGTCAAACCGCCCAACTCTTTAACTATCAGTTTAGCCAAAACCGCTAAAACTCCGCTGTACATTTTATCAGTTCGGTTTAAGTGCTTTAAACCGCAGTTGACCAAACTGATAAGTACTCGGTTGATTTTCAAGGGTATTTTCGAAAAAGTTTGGACACCCCACCCCTCTAGCGGTTCTATACCCTTGTTGCCCTCTTGGACCAACAAATACCATTCATCGAGTGGCCCAAGCTTAACATCTCTCTTGACGAGGAACAAATCACATCTTGGCTTATTACTCTTTCCTACATGATTTCGATTATGCCAATCATATCCTTTATAGCTACCCGGTTAAAGGTAACGTTTGAATATGTCAAACGTAATGTTCATCATGTGAAAGACTGTAATAACCTCAGATCTAAAGATTCAAGTGATATAACTATATGAGATTTAATTTTGACATTTGACCATGACATAAATCTCATAGGGGGTCAGTCCAGTATTTGTTCTCCAACAATTAACAAATACTCATAAGTCTAATTGTATCGTATACACATAATCATCACATGATTATCCATTAAAACTTATATTAGTAATTAATTATAATTACTAGGGACGGAGATTATTATAATAAACATGCAAAAGATATAATAATCAAACATTCAACATCTTTATTAAAGCGTAAAGCAAATGATAACATTAATCGTTCAAATAACGTGCCTAGGGCATACACACCAACATTTTCTTAATCCCCGTGCACTCCCATTTGGTAGCAATAAGTATGGGACGGAGGGAGTAGTTAGTATTACAGTTAACATATGAGTAAAATGAACGATTTTTTTTTTATTATTATTTTTTTTTTTTTTGTGAAACAAGTGTTACATTTACTTATAAATAATGTTACATATAAGTAAACAATTGTTACATGTAGTTATAGTACGTATTACTTTTTGCAAATAAAAAAACCCAATTTTTTAATACCCGAGTCATGAGCCAACCCGTCTTTACTGTGAAACGGGTTTAAGCTGTTCTCACATGAAACCAGTTGGTCGTGTAAACCGCATACTAGTCCAAGAATCACAAGCATTAATTGTAAATTTATAAATGCATTTTTGTTTTCATAAAATTTTGAATTTTATGACAACATTTGAAAGCAACCATTTCATCACCTTATTTTGAGATAATTGCATAAAAAACCTTGTACAAGTTTTGTTGTTGCAATTTAACCTCAAACATAAATAAATTGTATAAAAAACCTTGTACATAAATTCTTGTTGCAATTTAAACCTTCTTCCAGTTAATTAGTTAGATATAGTTTCAAAAATTGCACTTTCACCCCTATAACTTACTCAATTTTTAGTATTTCTCTAAAGCTCACTTTTAGGGATTTTCTTAGTCTTTGACCAACCAAAAAAATATAATTCATATGAGCACTCAGATATTCTTCTTTTTAAAGATAAATGTAATAGTTTTAATTTGATTAAAGTAGATAGGGCCGTAGTTAACTTTGCGCAAACTAGTGCGGTTTACGCTCGTAATATGTATCAACATTTCATAGGCCTCGAGCCTAATTTTCTAATAACATAAATATCCTCTGTTCCGTTTAAAAAAAGAAAGTAAAATGTGTGTTTATTTATCATCATATGTGTTAACATGGATTACAAATTTTATTTACGCTAACATATTTCATAATAATAAATATTTTCTGTGACAATATAATAATTTACAGTTTACATAAATTTTAAAAAGAATGGCATGGATTTGATAGATTTTAATTATAAAATTTAGAACAATTTACTTATTTCTCAAGAATTTAACTTGACTTTAAGCTAATATTGTAATAAATATTTTATAAAATAAAATCAATTTTGATATATCATTGTTTAAAGGGAAAACTCCCTTTTGGTCCATTGTACTTTAGGGCGTGTTTCACTTTTACCATCGAACTTAATTTTTTTCATTTTTACCATCGTACTACAAACAATGGTGTCATTCATACCAAATTTGCTGTAAAATGACACCATTGTTTGTAGTACGATGGTAAAATTGAAACAAATTTGGGTATAAAATATCGGATTTGGTTTAAAATGACACCATTGTTTGTAGTACGATGGTAAAAATGAAAAAAATAAAGTTCGATGGTAAAAGTGAAACACGACCCAAAGTACGATGGACAAAAACGGAGTTCTCCCTTGCTTAAAAATACTCCCTTTGTCCTAAAACTATAAGTTCATTTTTTAATGGTTAACTATTTTAATAAAATTTATTAAAAATAAAATTTATAATAACTTTCATAACTCCATTAGAAAATATATTTTGTACAATTTTCCTAAAAGCTTAGTTAGACTAATCACTAAAAAAGTGAGACTATCATTGTGAGATATAGAGTATTTGTTATACTTACTTATAATAATTCTAAAAGTGGTTGTAAAAAAGTACAAACAAGTAAACTTATTGTTCTTAACAAGATAGTTTAAGAAATTTGCGAAAAATTATTACGAAATTCTCTATAACATTATTTTTACTGTTTATATTATTTATTATTATCCACATATTTTTTAAATAATTTAACACAAATATTCAACTCATTAGGCTAATTTGTTTATGAAAATTATTTATGAAATATCTAACTCATTTAACATATATTTAACACAAATGTATAAAAATGATTTACGAAATATCTAACTCATTTAACATAAGTTTAACACAAATGTGAGTTATTATTTTTTGTTGGTCAAAGATTAAAAAATCCTTAAATACTGACTTTTAGAGAATACTAGAAAATTAGATAGGTTATAGGGGGTGAAAGTGCATTTTTTAAAACTATATTTAACTAGCTAACTGGAAGAAGGTTTAAATTGCAACAAGAATCTATGTACAAGGTTTTTTATGCAACTTGTTTATGTTGGAGGTTTAAATTGCAACGAAAAAACTTGTACACGGTTTTTTATTCAATTATCTCCCTTATATTCTTCAATTTCTTCGGAAAGCGATAGGATTAGGCTTGAAAAGACGGCTTGCAGCAGTAGATAAGATTCGAATCATAGAGGAGCAACTTCCAATAAAGATACTAACCTCATACGTCAACCCTGCCACCTCAACCCAATCACCATTCATCAAACCATTCCCTAATTAAACATTCTAACGCAAAAGGTTTATGAATTAGTAAACCACAAAACTGACCCGTGTACTATCGCCCCAACATCACTTTGACCTGCGTACTATCAACTCAATAAATGTACCATGCGTACTATATTTTTAGGGTAAACTACAAATTATGGCCTAAAGTCCTCATAGTGGTGCCAGCTTGGGGCTTGACGTGCAAAATTTAGCGAAATAGGGTCTGACTTGACACCATGTTAGCAAAATAGGGCTTTTTAACGATTTTCATTAGAAAAGTCAGTTAAGTCACATGTGATTGATGAAATGGATCAATTTGAAATTAGAATTAGTTCTTAAGGGGTTAAATGTAAATACTTAAACTTAAAGTCGTAAAATATGAATTTTCAAATTTTAAATTAAAATTTTGAAATAAAATAACAAATATATTAAAAATTTTATGTTAATTATTTTTAAATATAAATAACTAAATTATTTTTGACAAAATAATTTTGACAATTTTTTTCTGATCTAAATAAAAAAATTATATACAAAATTTAAAATAAAACAACCAAATTTTGAATTTTCTATGATTTTTTTTTCTAAATTTACATCTCCGCTTCCAACCTCCATCTTCACCATCTCTCTCGTCTCAAAACCATCGACCACCATCTTCATCAATTTAGATGGACAAAACTTATCAATTTTCTTTAAAAAAAATTCTTGAAAGGAAATAATTATTTATTTAAATTTCTAAAATTATCAAATTTCTTTAGAATTTAGAATATTTTTATTTATATTAGAACAAAAACTTTCATCAAAAAAATTATTTATTTATGTTTTAAAAAAATTTAAATTAAAAATTTAATACATTAGTTATTGTACTTCAAAATTTTAATGAAAACTTATATTTTGCGATTTTAAATTTAAGTATTTATATTTAACCCCTTAAGAACTAATTCTCATTTCAAATTGACCCATTTCATCAATCACGTGCAAATCATATGTGACTTAACTAACTTTAATAAAAACCGTTAAAAATCCCCATTCTGCAACGAAAATGTCAAGTCAGACCCTATATCGCTAAATTTTGCACGTCAGGCCCCAAACTGGCACCACTCCGTGGATTTTAGGCCCTATTTTGTAATTTACCCATATTTTTATTATCAATTTCCCTGAGATTTGTAACGTCAAATAAAAACTTAACAGGCCTGTTAATAACTTAACGAAAAGTTAGATTAACATTTTTAAAATTGACCCTGAAGTTTAAAATACCCCACTTATCATCATCATCTTATTCCTCCCTTCCATGTTCATAGCCCCAATCTTACCAGCCATGTGTCTCCCCACCTCCACCCATCCACCACCGGCCAAATCCACCCACCACCACCATAAAACAATAATTGATACCAATCCAGAAAATTACAAGTAAAATTTATATTTATTTAACACCAATTTACAATAATATCATAAATAAAAAAAAAAAAAAAAAAAAAGAACCCAGAACCCAGATCTGGGATCCCCCTTTTCTCATATCCCCATATTCCATCCCCCATCTCCTTCCTCATCTTTTCCACCTCCATCCTCCAGCATCCATTCAACCTAACCCTTGTCGCTCCCCTGCCCTTGCACAACCCCACTGCCCCTTTCCTTGAGCCCAACCCTCCTTGCCCTTCCCCGTCATTATTTGCGGCATCAAGCAACTCGAACAAGGCCCCTTCCCTCTGAATACTCACCCCTCTCAAATTCACTACTGATTCGTTAAAAAAAATATCAATTCGTCGGAATCATCACTCAAAATTGTAGAAGAAAGAGAGGAAATACATATTTTATCTTGCCTAAATCTTGATTTCAATTTTTATTTTCTTTAGAGAAAGCGGGTAAGAATGGAACTTGAATCTAGTTGGTCAAATTCAAATGTTAATTTTGTTGGAAAGTAAATTTGATAAATTTGTTGTTTGTTGTTTGTTGGAGAAGAGTAGCTAGGTTGATATTTTTTAATTTTTTTTTTGGCATGTAGCTGGGTTTTGAAAATTGTTTTTGGCTGTTAGGTTGAATTCAAACGTTTTATTTTGCTTGGGGTATTATCTTTTGATTTGCAGATTGGATGAAAAGTACCCAAGATTAATGGTGGTAAAATGAGGGTAGTGGTGGTGGTGGGTGGTGATATGGTGGTAGGATGAAGTGGCTTGGTGGCGTGTGTGGTGATTTTGCATTTTTAAACTTTAGGGTCAATTTTAAAAATGTTAATCTAACTTTTCGTTAAGTTATTAACAGACCTGTTAAGTTTTTAAATGACGTTACAAATCTTAGGGAAATTGATAATAAAAATATAGTACGCATGGTACATTTAGTGAGTTGATAGTACGCAGTTAAAGTGATGTTGGGGCGATAGTACGCGGGTCCATTTTGTGGTTTACTCGTTTGTGAATGCATTATTTTATCAGATATTTTTAGAGAAATTAGTTTTTTCATAAATTATACAAAAATCTTGTTTTAAATATACAGATTTGGTGTTTTAAGGCTTAAACTCACTGTTTTAAAGCCTAAATTTACTATTTTATTTTCTTAACTTTTTAAGTCCTAAACTCACTATTTTAAGGCCTAGACTAGCTATTTTATTTTCCTGGTGTTTTAAGGCATAAACTCGCTGTTTTAAGGCCTAAATTTGCTATTTTAAAGGTGAAACCATATTAAAAAAATGATTTTTTTATAATTTATGAGAAACTAATTTCTCTCAAAACCTACTCTTATTTTATTATATAGTATAAACTTGGACAAGTTTTAATAAATTACATTAAAAATTTTAATTGCTTACACTATTTGCATTAGTAATTAAAACTCCATTGCAAAATAAATTGACTTTATATTTTAATAAATATACTAGGTGACTAAGTTATCTTAAAATAAGATGCAATGGTCTTTTCATTAATTTCTTACTCATCTATAGGGATGGCAATTTGTCTGAACCCGATCCGTTCCGAGGGTGTTCCGATCCGAAAATTTCGGGTTCAATATGCAATTTCATGATCCGAGCGGGTTCGGATTCGGTCAGAACCACTGATCCGATCCGACCCGAATTAGTGTGCTGACATGTTTTTTATTATCACCCCCTTAGTTTCAGCATTTACATTTTACCCCTACCTATATATACTAAAATTAGGGCTCGGCAGACCAAACCCACCATTCACCAAAGCACGTCCCTTCTTTGTGAAAGTCGAAACACGAACACGATGCTGTTCTGCTAGCCTCGTCGTCGCCGACGTTCCAGGATACCACCCATCTCGCCTACTCGCCGGGATCACCTGCTCACCGGCGGTGAGGCCATGGCGCCGTTCAACTCCTATTTCGGCTCTTCTTCTCAACGTCGTCCAACTCTACTAAGGTAAGTTACTTCCATACTACCTCTTTGTTTTCTGCCGCCGTCTAATCTCTCGGCTTTTCCTTGATTTTTCTTTGATCGATTTTTTTGATTTTTCATTGAATTTTCTAAAGTTTGGTCGATAATTTAAACTATAATTAGGAGTATTATTTATGTAGACACTTGGGTTAAGGTTTTGCATCTCTTCTGAGATTCGGTTGTGTTGAGGATCGGTACCAGAAAAATCAAAACAGGGAGTGAGGTGTTTTTTTAAAAAAACAATATTCATAGGGGCTCGGATCGGGGTTCGGATTGGGGGTGCTCGGATCGGATTGGGTTTCGGCAAGGGTTTCTGGTGTTCGGATCGGATTCGGATCAGGCCTGATCCGATCCGAACCCGACCCGTTGCCATCCCTACTCGTCTATCTATCTATTATTAATATTAATATTTTATATGGATAGTTTTTTTTGAATAAAAAAGGGTACTGGATGATTTTTTGAAGCAAAACGGTACTGGATGATGAGTGAGTCTTGTGAAAAACGCGTTTTTCCTTAAGTAAAGGAAAAATGTCTTTTTCAAAGACGCTGGCTATTATACTTCGAAACAAGTGGTGGCATTTTCGTAAATACTGACAACCATAGTAAATGCCCAGTGTTAGTATTACAAAAAGCCAGTGATTTCAAACTGGCGTTTATAAACATGAAACTGACACTTTTCTTAAGTGCCAGTGGTAATGTTAAAAATTGCCAGTAAGTACACTCTCACTTTTTTACATTGATACTGACACTTATTAAAAGTGTCAGTGATAGTGTTAATAATTGTCAGCCATTACACTGACACTTTTTTACATTGATACTGGCACTTATTAAAAAGTGCCAGTGGTAGTGTCAATAAGTGACAATGTACATGTGCTGACACTTTTTTACACTACCACTGGCACTTACGATCAGCGCTAAACAACTTCCCGTCAATTACAAAAATGCCACCGCGCCAAACTTAAAAACACGTTAACGTAAAACACGTTTTTCCCCCAAATTTTCTCCTGGATGATTAAGAATAAAACTTAATGATGATTATGATGACTTTTACACAAAAAAGGGGACGATTAAGAACGTGTGGAAACGACGTTGGAATTATTTTTGACAACGCACGCCCTCTCTCTCTCTCTCTCTCCTGTCCTTCGAATTATAAAATTACGCGGTCTCCCATCCTTTCCCCCTCTTTTCTCTCTCCTTTGTCCTCTCTCTCTCTCGTTCTTCCTCGTCCATGGCGATCTGAGAGAGAGAGGAAATCAACAGGAAACGAATTTGAATTTAGCGAGAGCGTGAGAGATAATAATTTCTTCCTGTCGCTGAAACCTAGGTCTTGTTGTTCTCCATTGCTTGAACAACGTTACCACTCGCATTCTGCCAACCGAACGTGTTTTTTCTGTTACTATGCAGCTAATAGAAACAATGTCGTCATTCGATTCCCTCGACGAATTTCTGTTCCTCGCCAGCCGGGCGTTTTGCACTCCTCTCGGCATTTTTGTTCAGATCCAGGTCCATTTTCCTTTGTTAATTTTCTGTTTGTTTATGATGCTTGAGCAATCTGTTTGGAATTTGGTTCGTTAATCCGAGGATTTGTCATGTTTTGAATTGCTTTAATCCCTGTTTGTATCTAATGCTTTGATAATGGTGTAATTTTGACACGTTCAATGCTTTAGGCTAATTGTAATGCTTTTCCTTCAAATCCTAGAAGCTTTCATCATCAAATATTTAAGAAGTGAGGTGAGATGAGATGATTGACTTTATTGTTGGTCTTTAATTCTCCCAGTTATGTGGTATGTTATACTGAAAGTTGCTATCATTTTGTTATTGATATCAGTTGTATCATTTCGATTTATGGTGCCAGTTAGATTTCCTCAATATGAAGGTTTTTGATGGTAGGTCAAGTTCAGAATTTCGTGAAGTAGCTAAACCATCTGTCATGTATTGTGGAGGATTATTTGACGTGTGTATTACATGTCTATTGGAGGTCACGTGTTTTTCACATTTAGTCTTAGATTGAGATCTCAAACTATTACGTTGGAGTATGTCGTGATGATTTTCATCTGTGTATACTTTCATCGCTGAATAGATTCATATTTGGCTCATTCAAGCCAACTTGGTCATTTTCTAGAGATATAAGTGATGTACAAAAATTTGTTGGTACTGAATAAGATGATAGCCATTATAAAACGTACATGAAATACTAGGAAATATTAGCTCCATCTTAAGAAAATATAATCATGGCAATCTTTGTTTAATGATGGTCAAGTTGACTTTGAAGTGACAAAGTATGTCTCTTTGTTAGTAGACATTGGGATTACCGGTGAAGAAAATCTTGTACATTCTGCGAAAGGCCTCTAGATTAGGTATACCCTTGTTGCCCTTGCTCATTTGCTGCCAGCTACTATAATCAGGATAGTTTTTCCAGTTCCCAGGACTTCCAAAAGCTGAGGTTAGCAGAGTTATCTCCACCTTTCTGGTTTATAGGGAGGCATGAAGTTCAGGCTTGGTTTGACTTTTGAGTTTCAGACTAATGCACCATCAATTTGCAAAGCTCTAATCAGCTTCCTTGCTGGTTTTCTAGGATTTTCATAAGAAAAACTAGACTTGGTTATGAGTGTATTTCAACAATAAGGATGCTTATTCTTGCCCCCCTGTTTATTGTTTGGCAGTCTTTTATGTTGACTGGGTAAAGTTTTATATTTGTACACGTTCTATATATATCTACTCCCTCCGTCACGTTTGAAGCTTCACCATTTTGGTGAGGGCACACAAATTAAGAAAAGTGATGAGTGTAAGAAGGGTTGTGAGAGGGAAGAAGTTAGTGGGTATGACAAGTGGGGCCTACAATTTAAATATGTGAGGGGGGAAAGTTAGTGGGTATGACTATTGACAAGTGGGGTCCACAATTTAAGTATGTGAGAGGAAGAAGTGAGTGGGGTTGACAAGTGGAGCCTACATTTTTACCATTTTAGGAAATGATGAAGCTTTTAACGGGACACCCATTTGGGTAAAAGGTGAAGTTTCTTCCGGTACGGAGGGAGTATATTCTTTGATGTCCTCATAATCCTTCCACACCAGTATATTCTTTAATGCGTCTTTCTACCTTTTTGTTGCGACCTAAGATGATCTTGAGAGTCCTTTTTCCACGCTTCAGGGTTGTGTTATATGCTTACTTCTTGCTGCTGGATGGGCTTGTGCAGCATATGTCAGGTATTAAATGAGTGACCACGATGGTGACAGCGTGTTGTTTGCTTATAGGCTCATTCTTTGTTGTATTCATTTTATTGCAGAGCTCATTTTGTTTAACATTTATTTCTTATTGCAGAAATCGAGAGGTAAAACAGATCAAGGGAAGTATGAAACATGGCAATAGTTTTGCATTTCTATATCGTGATATCCAAGACCTTGAACATTCTAAACAGGTCAACTTGCCAAGAGTCACAGTTGTAATGCCTTTGAAAGGGTTTGGAGAACACAATCTACACAACTGGAGAACTCAGGTATCCTACACAAAAACACGTAAGAGTTTCAAGATTCATTCTTGTCGTACATTAAGAGGATTCGATGAGTTGAGTACATTTTGCAACATCTCATAAAAAGAAGTACAGAAGCATTGCTATATTTTGACATGCTCTTTACGTCTGGCTCATGGTTCAGACCTACCTAAAGAACGATGTGATGTTTAGATGTTTAAACATCTCGAGCTTACATACTCAGCTTCTTTATGTCCTAATTGTGTGCAGATAACTTCCCTATATGGTGGCCCCTTGGAATTCCTTTTTCTGGTGGATAGTACAGAAGACCCTGCTTACCATGCTGTATCTCGTTTGCTAGTCGAATATAAGGTGCCAAACTGTTGAACTACAAACATTTCTCTCTTCTTACTGATGATATAGTTCATTTTCCTTGAGCAATTACAACTAATACTCATGTATTTCAGTATCAAGATGTAATCGAGTGAGAAGCTTCTCTAAAAGAATTATTGTTTTGATCTGATCCATTTATTCAATTTTTTCCTTTCACTCAAGTTTTTAGGAAATTTTAAATACTTCCCCCGTCCCATAATAAATGTCGCATTTGTGTTGTCAACATTTTTAAGGAATGTGGTTTACTTGTTTTCACATGGCTCGTACAATGGTAAAATTGCGCTATGACACTTTCTTATTTAAAAATGCGACATTATTTTGGGAAGAATCAAAAAGGAAAGTGTGAAATTTATTGTGGGACGAAGGGAGTATCTAAAGGCCACAATACATCATTCCTGTCAAGTTCATGGATGATTTATAGGTGTCGTCTAACTACATTTTTTCACACAACCGTTGAGGATTTGTTTAGTTTTCTGTATATATTTCTTCTGCGCTTTCTCTTTTTTGAGATTGATTATGTAAATGAACTTGTGAGTTCCAGTAAAGTATCTAAGCTACAATACTGATGCCTGGATCGCTACTTTAGCTTTTTGTGCAGGATTCTCTATGTATCAGTGTGCTGAAGTTTTAATGCTTGACTTGGTATTTGGGGCCATTTGATTTTCCTGCGCAAAAACTTACAAGTAATTATTCATGTTTACAGGATCAAGTTGATGCAAAGATTATTGTAGCTGGTCCTTCAACAACTTGTAGTCAGAAAATTCACAATCAGTTGGTATGCAGCAAATCAACTCTGCAGTCTTTTTAGCTGAAAGCGTCAGTGTCTTATCAAGTTTACATATGGCCACAGTCAAGGCGCATGCCGTCTTTTGCGTAACTGTTGCTGTTCTCTGTAGTGCTTCAAATCTTTGTTATGTGGCACTGTACAGGTTGGAGTGGAGAAAATGCACAAAGACAGCAAGTATGTATTATTTCTTGATGATGATGTTAGACTTCATCCTGGATCTATTGGGGCCCTCACTGCCGAGATGGAAAAGAATCCTGAGGTAAGGAACACATTTAAATAATTTAACCTATTACTCCCTCCGTTTCAAGTTAGTGTGAACCAAAAAATTGGGCACACAAATTAAGGAAAGTAGGAGAGATAAATAGGAGGTATTTGTGAGTATGAAAAATTAAATAGGAGAGAGAATGAGTGGGAGGAATAGTAAGTTGATTGGTGTTGTGAGTGTAAAAGTAAAATAGGAGAGAGAATGAGTGGGCGGAATAGTAAAGATTCTTTGCTATTTTGGGCAGTTCACACTAACCTGGGACTGACAAAAAAGGAAATAAGTTCACACTAACTTGAAACAGAGGGAGTATATTGCTACATACATTTAGGTTGGGTAGTCAGGTTCTCATCGTTTCTGTTATTTATTTCATTTCATCTCCTATGTTGCTTAACTTGGCTGCTCTTACATGCAGATTTTCATTCAAACTGGATATCCCCTTGATTTACCATCTGGAAGCTTAGGAAGTTACTGTATTTATGAATATCACATGGTATGCACCATATGGTACTAAAATATATGCTCAGCATATGGCCAGACATGTTTCTCTTCATGAGTTTGATTGCCAATTATTTTCATTTATGTAGAATTCTTAGATTCCTTATGCTTTAGATGAAAGTATTGAAGTGAAGGGCTTAGTTTGCTTTATATTGATCAAATGTTCAGAGAGAAACAAGTTAGATTACCACCAATACTCTGTCCATCATTTTACCTAACCAAAAGGCATTAAAGCAAGGTCCCTATCACATAAATCGTATATTAGGGTCCAAATTTCTCTTG
Source organism: Campanula takesimana (assembly GCA_026119855.1). Lineage (NCBI taxonomy): Eukaryota > Viridiplantae > Streptophyta > Magnoliopsida > Asterales > Campanulaceae > Campanula > Campanula takesimana. Next base: position 758,018 of record JAOWBW010000271.1, on the reverse strand, counting down.
ATTTGCTTGCTGGGAAAGAGAAAATATAGTACCGAAGTTGTTTTAATTAAGCACCAACACTTTCTAACTTTGACCTAGCATATAAAGTTTATACTCCCACATACCTGAGATAAGATATTTGTTTTACAATGGTAATTCCCTGGAACTCATGAGCTACTTGATTGCTTCTGTTTACAGCCATGTTCAATGGGGTTTGCTACTGGTGGGCGTACTTTTTTTTTATGGGGAGGATGCATGATGGTAAGTAGCTTCAATCTTCAACTTGTATTTTGAACTATCACTTCACGCCTATTATAGAAATGTGCTTTTATTTTGATTCCTGTTTCCTTGAAAATAGATGCATGCAGATGACTTTAGAACCGACCGTCATGGTGTGGTTTCTGGACTTCGAGACGGGGGCTATTCAGACGATATGACTCTAGCGGCTATAGCTGGTAATGCATTTATGTTGGTGGTTTTCCTCTGTAAACATAATTGAGTAGATTAGAAACTTCTTGACTTGTTTTTTGATTTGTGTTATTATGTAGTCTCTGTCGCAAAATAAATATCTATTTTTTCTTTAAGGTGCATTCTGAAAATGTTTGCTTTTTATATAAGTTATTGGTAAAGATCCAATAATTAATCCTGCTATCAACTTTCTAAACTTTTAATTTTACAAGTATAAAATGGATAGTGATAAAAATTTGGTAAAAACTCATTTAAGGACAAAGATTTTTAGAAAATAGACATTCATTTTGGGATATAAGTTTCTAGCCATTTATCATTTGCAAATATATAAAATTGGTCCACAGCTATTCATGAGTTGGTCTCTGAACTTTGTGATTTATCGCACTTTACTGATACTTTGTATTTTCTATTTGCTGCATGTTATATATATTTTTTAAACAAATGTTACTTGTGATTGTGCATGAAACATATCAGCACTAACTGATCCTGAAAGTTATGAAACTTTCAAAAATTTCCATTTTAAAGATGCTGAAAACTAGTTTTGGTTGTTGACGCGATTGTCCATTTGCAGGGGCACATAAAAGGCTCATCACTTCGCCTCCTGTTGCCGTCTTTCCCCACCCACTTGCTACTGACATGACCTTTCCAAGGTATGTTCAAGTTCTAAAGCTATTCCCGTATAAAACAAGAATTACTGATAAAGTGTTCCAACAATTTGCATCTTACTTTGCCACTTGTCTGATAGGTACTGGAATTACTTGAGAAAGCAAACATTTGTTTTGGAGTCATATACAACAGATATAAACCGGATAATGAACCGGGCATTATTTTCTGTCCATTGCTATTTATCTTGGGGATTTGTTGCCCCATATGTCATGGCCGTGATTCATGTAGCAGCAGCATTAAGATATCGTTCAAAGGAGCATATGGTTGAGGAAACAGTCCTGAATTCTAGTGGTGAGCACACTTGTTTTTGAAAGTTCAATGTTGACTTGTTCTATCCCTGCACTGAACTTTAATACAACTATATGTCTCTCTTTGATGTTGGTGCATTCCAGGTCTGGTGCTGGTAGGCTGCCTGGCTATATGCACGGTTATTGAACTTCTTTCGATGTGGAACTTGACTAGAGTAGAAGTACATCTATGCAACTTATTGTCTCCCGAGGCTCCTCCACTCTCGCTCGCTTCTTACAACTGGTGTCTGGTAAACTAGCCTATCAACCATGTTTTTATTTCTTCATAATCTGATTCTTATGGAGGTACTTAATTCAATCCAGCCTATAACCTAACTAGTCATCAGCTACCTACTTGACTGAGATAAGTGTATTAACAGATAGGGTCTTGCTTACATGTTATGTTAGGGCGTTCTATAACCATTGATTTTTTGCATTCTCCTAGTGGCATCAAAAGTTTATGATAGTGGCAGAATATGTTAATGTACTCCTCCCTCTGTCTCATTTATATTGGCTGCTTTTGATTTTTTTCAGTCAACACAAATGAACTTTGACCATATAAATGTCAATTTAGTCATGGAAATGAAATTTGAAAAATTGTATTGATAAATCACTTATTTATTTTTCAATAACAATTTTTATAATTTCACTACAATGACTAGATTGACATTAATGTTTTGTCAAAGTTGACACGTGTTGACTGAAAAGGTCAAAAGTGGTCAATATAAATGAGACTGAGGGAGTACCAAAACGAGGACAAACCATGTTTAGCTAGTCGATTGCTGTTTTCGTTGAGCAGGTGTTTGTTGCAATGGTGGTGGATAATTTCTTGTACCCTATCTCGGCTTTCCGTTCACATTTTTCTCAGTCTATCAATTGGTCTGGTATCCGATACCATTTGAAGGATGGCAAAATAAACAAGGTACACTTTCTTATGTTTTTTTTTTTTTCTTTTTCTTTTCCTCAGAAAGTGAAAAAGGAGATGAAAAATAAGGTATATCTAAGTTTTGTACTCATCCGGTCCCAAAAAATATTCCCAATCCTATTTTGATAAGTCAAACTTTTTAAGAATATTACTTGTATCTTCACAAGTAAATTCACATTCAAATGGGACACGAGGTTGTAATATAAAACTGAGAGGTTTTGTTATGTCAGATTGAGAGACCTAAGGAGAAGGGTCCGAAATTCACAGATTTGGGAGGCAAACTTGTACAACATGGGAAGAAAGGAGGTTCACCCAAGGCTTCAATTCTTGCTTCTTTATCAAGAACTTTGGCTCATTGGTGGCACCCCAAGAAGCACGAAACGTAGAAGGAAAATGGGATTCATTATAATTTTTTTTTTGGTCCTCGTTGGTCCTACTTGTGAATTATTTATCCTCGTTGGTCCTCGATTCATTGCGATTAGTTTATCCTCGTTGGTCCAACTTGTGATTAATTTATCCTCGTTGGTCCAACTTGCGATTAATTTATCCTCGTTGGTCCCAAATCCTACATTGGGCGAGGCGTAGGGAGCTTCCGCTCCCAGGTACGATAGTTACATTGTCAAAATAGTTAGCCACCATCCCTATTTATAGATTTATGATTCAGGAATTTTTATACTCCATTTTTTTGTACATTTAATTCAATCAATTGGTCACTTTGTTGTAGCCCTTTGTGTTAGGGCTGGTCTCTTGTAATTTATATAGTGTTGTGTAACTTATTAAAATGTCTACACGGTCAAAGTCCCTTTGTAAGACAAGAATCCTGTGAAATATTATTAGTGTTTCCATTGTTAAAAGGCACTGTAGTTACTTATGTGTCAAAAAAAAAAAAAAAAAAAAGGTAGTTACTTAGGTTTCATATTGGAATTCCATTCATGAAGTACTACAATGCTTTCTAACACTTTGAATTTCAACTTAAATTTAAGTTTGACTAAAATTTTATGAAATTTAGCATTTATGCTAATACAACATTGAAATTACTTTTAATACTCTCTTTGTCCCGCCATTTCTCCTTTTTAATAGTTTCAAAATACTTTATCTCTGACCTAGCTTACTTGAGACTTATTTATATTTTGGTTCAAGCTCACTTGCGACTCCCTAAAATGACAATTATTTTATAATTTTATATTCAATCCACCTAACCACTCATTCTGTCTTTTCATTTTCTACCACTTAATTTATTTATCCAACATTACTATTACCTCACTCATTCTCTTCATTTTCTATCACATATAACTAACCCCACCTCTTGGGTCTCAAGTGAGTTGGGAGGGAGGGAGTAAATGTTGTGCTTTTAAATAAGGAGACAACTTTTGTGCAAACTCACCATAGTACAAACTGTATACAAAGAAATAAAATGCAAAAACGTTTACAAGTAAAATGCTAACATTTATTATTTCTATAGTTTTATGAACATAATTAAGTTAAATTTTGATCAAGGGCTAAGAGCAACATTTTTCGTGTCGCTTTCTCTAAATAATTAAGGGGCAATGATAAGCTTAAAAAAAAGAAGGTTACAAAATGAAGGATACATGATGTGGTGGCGATATTTTATTGGCTACATCGATAGTGGACCCGGCACACTCTAATTAGAAACACCAATACAATTATGACACCTCATTTTGTAAGCCACATTTTGTAGCCATTTTTTGTAACTTTATTATTTCCCATAATTAAGAGGACATGTGAAGTGTTGGGTGGCAACCCAAAGTCCGACATCGGCAATTGAGGAAATAATTGTCAGGTATATACAAGCACTCACCCACTTCATTAGTATGAGGCATTTTGGGAGATGCCCAAAAACAAATCCGTGCGGGCTGGGCCCAAAACGGGCAATATCATACTAATGTGGAGAGTGATGGTGGTGGTCGCGGTCTCTACAAATGGTATCAGAGCCATGGTTCGGATGAGCCCGACCGGGTGGACCGTGTGTGTGCGATTATAAGGTGGGTTTCCCCTTGTTTGATATTGCGAATGAAGCCTTGCAATCGAAAGACATCCTGATGGTAGTTATCAGGCGAAGTGACCAGCAGACCACAGCGGCGCTTGGTACAAGCTTTCGCTGGATATGGGCCAGAGGAAACACTGCTGGCCATAGGGGTGTGATACTTGGGCTGGGCCCAAAGTAGAGAATATCATACTAATGTGGAGAGTGGTGTTGGTGGTCGCAGTCCCTACATGAAGCGAGCGCCATAATGTTTCCACTTCCATTCTAAAGCATAGGCTGGCATAATAGGATAGAAAGAGAAAATACGAGGATCTGATACTTTCACACCAATTGCCAATGAAAGTCTTAAGAAATCTCATTCCTGATCGATTCCTTTGCCGAAAGTAATGAATTTTAACCAACTTGAACGTGAAGAACAACCTAAAGCTATACTCCTTCTCTCTAACAAACGTTTCAAAATGTTAAAAATATTTAGGAAAAGTAGGTAACTTCTCATAAAATGTTAGGAATGAGAATTAAAGAAAAGTAGGTGGTGTAAGTGAGAATGAGAGAGAAAGTTGGGTACGGAATAATAAGTGGATAACTGTTGTGAGGGGAAGGAGAGAGAAAGTGAGACTTTTCAATGAAACACTTAAGATCACAAAATGAAAAGTTTGTTAAAGGACGGAGGAGTACTTTACAAGTTACAAAAGAATCTATCCCATTCCCATCCTAAACTATTCCATTTCATCTCAACTTTCTCTATATCCCTTTCACCATCAACCAAGAACACGAAATATACATGCGCACCAAAAATGTGTTTCAAGTTCAAGAAATCTGCAGCAACTAACCCTCTCCACGAACCCTCAACCATGAACCCTCCACCACGAACCCCCGTAAAGCACGAGCTCATTCTCTCCATACCAAAATGCAAAGTCCATTTAATGGATGAAGGAGAAGCACTGGAGTTAGCCAAAGGCGACTTCAACCTTATTCGTATATCAGACGAAAACGTTTTACTCGCTACAATAATCAAAATAGGGAACGATCTTCAATGGCCTTTGACTAAAGACGAGCCAGTAGTGAAGCTTGATCATCTTCATTATCTGTTTACGCTGCCTGTTAAAGATGGTGATCCTTTGAGCTATGGAGTAAGTTTCTTTGAGCAGAGTGGGTGTGTGAATTTGGACAAGTCCTTGAAAGAGAACTCGTGTTTTGCCACTTCGTTATCTTCTTCGACTAGAAAAAATAAGGAGATTGATTGGAAGGAATTCGCTCCGAAGATTGAGGACTATAACCATGTCTTAGCTAAAGCCATTGCTGGAGGGACTGGGCAGATTGTTAAGGGGATTTTCATGTGTAGCAATGGCTACACCAACCAGGTCTGTTCATTTAGCTGTATACATACTACACAGCTATCTCTATCTCTCTATATATAATTAAATACATACATATCGATATGGCATAGTTTAATAAGTCAAGCAACTGAGAAAAAATGTTCTAAAAACAGGTGCAAAAGGGAGGTGAAATGATTTTAAGTCGCGCAGTGGAGAAAAAGAATGTGGTCTCAACAAGTGATATCAAAGGCAATGGTGCAACAAATAAGAATGGGATCAATAAAAACCTTAAACGGTATACTCCCTCTGTCCCAGAATGATAGTCCCCCTATTTTCATGGGGTTTACGAAAGAACTTTGAGTAATAATTAAGGCTACTTTTAATTATTCTAATGAAATTTTTGAAATTGTTCTTGATACACCATTATAAATACTATTAATATCAATTTTTAGATTCACATTAACATAATTATAAGTAGCATTTATAACTGCTCAAAGTTCCCTTGTAGTAACAACGAAAAAATGTGGACTATCTTTCTGGGACGGAGGGAGTATATCCCAAAGCGCCTCTGCCCTTATGCGTGTGTGTCAGTGTGTGCGCGCGTGTAGATATATATTTCATGTTTGGTTGACTTTTGTAGTGTAAGGAAGCTGTCAAAGATGACTGAAAACATGAGCAAAACAATGTTGAATGGGGTTGGGTTAGTCACGGGTTCAGTGATGGCACCCGTGGTTCGTTCCCAAGCAGGGAAGACTTTCCTAGCCATGGTTCCAGGGGAAGTCCTCCTAGCTTCTCTTGATGCACTCAGTAAGTAGTCTTTCACTGATCAAGTTTGAAGTTCCATCTCAAAACCAACTGATTATGAGAGTAGCCCAAGATTTTTATAATACAGTAAAAGCATGACTATTTATTTCCCGATGTGGGATAATTTCTTCAACACTTACTTTTTTTTTTTTTTTTCTCGAAATCTTAAGATAGTTCATTGTTGTTGATATTACTACAGATGTGGTGTTAGATGCGGCGGAAGCGGCTCAAAAACAGACATTATCAGCGACTTCGGGTGCGGCGACAAGAATGGTGAGTTTTAGGTTTGGGGAAAGTGCAGGGGAGGCAACAGGGGATGTGCTTGCAACTGCAGGCCATTGTGCTGGCACTGCTTGGAATGTGTTGAAGATAAGGAAGGCTATTAATCCTTCATCTTCTCTCTCCTCTGGTGTTCTTAAAAATGCTGCAAAGAGTAGAATCTCTTAAAGGGTCATGGACAATTGTGTATCCAAATAGGGTGTTCTATTTATTTATGTACTTTAATATTAAGACTATTTTTTTATTTATTATTGCGACATTTACTTTTGAAACAATTCAAATTGTAAAACACTATGGTGTAGTTTGGTATCCCTTCTTAAGTTGGATAGGATTATTAGTCTAATAAATTTGATGTTTAATAGATTAAATGTTGTCAGCGTATTAATCCTAACAACTTGAATAAAATCTTTTAAAAACTTAAAACCGGGACGGGAGAGTACATTAGTTAAAAAAGAAAAAGTAATGTTATTACAGTTGATTCCGCAATTAATTGATATTGTTAATAAGGGCCTGCGTGACTGCTAGATCTTATCTGAGTTTGTCAGCGTACTAATAAGATTAAGTGTAGTTAAATAAATGATGTGGTATGGTTTGTGCTTGATTTTTTTTTTTTTTTTAAGAAAATAAGTATACTCTCCCTCCTTTTACTTTTTGAAACAATTCAAATTGCGGAATCAAATTGTAACAAACACAAATTTAATAATCAATTGAAATATGTTTAATAGGATTATTAACTAATGTACTCTCCCGATAGAGGGTGTTTGCTTTAGCACCTTAAAGTCCGTGTTCATCGATACGATCTTCAAAGGTTAGTATTCTTTCATCTCGTATTTATTTAATCAAACATGCACGGATACAGGCTCATGGGTGTTTGATTTTATGTTATTATTCCGCTGCGCATGATGCATCAAAACCCAACAGTGGTATCAGAACCCCGTTCATTATTGATTATTTTAATATATCATGTTTAAAATTGTTTAATTCGATTATATGATTTGTATGATAATAAGATGAATATGTGATTAAGGTTTATGAGCATGATTAGATGGGGATTATGTGATTCTTATATTGATGTGATCCTGTTAGTACCCGACCTGAAAATGAGTTTATTAGGGCTTTCCCAAATATACAAGGACTTTATAGGAATTAGAAACCTCGCAAAGACTTGTCCCGGATTCCCGAAATACCTCATTTATGACAAAATCCATCAAAATAGGTAACTTATGGTTTCCTTAAAACCATGCAGAAACCCTAGCTTAAGAATCAAGCCAGCCCGCATCTTTGGCCACGCGGCCAACATTGCCGCGCCCCAACCTTGGCCACGCGGCCACTCTTGTCGCCGTCTTCAATCATGGCCAGGCGGCCAACCTTGTCCCGGATGATCTCAGCCGTCAGATCTTCCCATCAGTTTACTATATAAACTCATTCCATTCCATTGGTTTGGGGAATTCTGAGTTTGAGAGTCTTAAATCCGATTTTAAGAGTTCTTAAACATTATTTTGCTCCCTAATTAAGCATTCAAACACTCAAGGAGATCAAGGTTTATTTCTTGCCAACATATGTAAGTTTTCTAACTTTTTCTTCATGTTCTTGCATCATTTTTAATGTAGATCTTTTATATTCATGTTCTTACATGTTTATTCATAGTTTCTTCATATGCTTTGCATGTTCATTCATATGTACATAATATGTTCTTCGCATGTTCTTCGTGTTCACAGATTAAAACCTTATTTATGCTATATTTAGGGTTGCGATCTTCATGTTTGCATGTTATTTCATAGCCGATGATGATTTAGGGTTCATCAAACCAAGGATGATCTAGGAACTATTTCTAAACCCTAAACTTTAGGTAATTACTCCCATGTTCAATAATCCTCCCATGATGAATGTGATGAATGTTCATCGAGATCTCATTGATGGCATAGTCATTATTCTAGGATGTGATCATCCTGCATGTTTCTTTCTCCTCCCTCTTCATTATGCATGATCCCTATTCTCTCTCCACATTCTAATTATGTGCGAACTACGCTGACCTGAGCTTCTCACATTGAGAGGAACGTAGGCAATCTTCGGATCCGGTCCAAATCACTAACACACTACATACACCGCATCATGATAGAAAGACCGATCAATTCGGACAATAGGAGTGATAACGTTCAATATTCTTCTCTTGTTGTAAGTTGACCCCCGAACCCACTAAAGATGCTTTTTTCAATGTTTTGGCTTTAATTAAAACGGCGTGGCGACTCTCATAATTTTAATGTCGTTATGAATATTCCCTTTTGTAAATAATAATAATCACAAGATACTTCCCATGCGTCGCTTCATCGGAAAGGGGTATTCACAGTGGCGACTCTGCTGGGGACTGTTTTGAAACTTTTTGAAACTTAGTTGGTCTAACTTTCGTTTACATCATGATGTTTGCCATGTTCTCACATGCACCACACACTTTGCCCTGTTCTCGCATGCACCACACACTTTGCCATGTTTTCACATGCACCTCACACTTTGCCATGTTTGCACATGCACCTTGTATTTCCGCCATGTTCATATTTGTACCTTGTATTTATGTACCCTTGTTATTTTTCGTCTTAGTATTAGGGTCAAACAGAACTCTGCTAAGCTCCCTTGTATATCCTTATTCTCTCCCCTTTCTCTCTCTTGCATTACATTGCATTGCATCATTCAAACGTTCAAAACTTCTCTCTTTTCTCCCTAAAAAGAATTAGTTTCTTGCCTCACACTACCACTAGTCCGTGTCAGCACTGCACAGGTCCCCATTACCCGGAGTATTCGATGTGCAGGAATTTGTACGCTACTGTTGCACTCTTTTCGAGTCACTCGTCTATTCCACTCACCGTATACGGTGGGAACCTTTTACCTAACCCATGTCAACCCACACTAGTGTAGGTAACACACCTAGGTTTTAACCGGTTGGTTTGGCTAGCTTTTCCTTAATAGTCAATTAACGTGCTGTCCATGTCAGTCATCCCCAAGTCAATGATGAATCGAGATCTTTTGAGAGGAAGTGCACAAAAAATTGATTTCCCTACAAGGGACGTGCCATAGTAAGATGAGTGGTTGTTGTCAAGATCTCCGCTCATCATTAACTTGTGTAGGATGTAACCTAGACACCACGATAAATTCCTTTAAGGAAGGGATAGTCGTAGGATCCGATGGTTGGTGGAAGCCGCTTGCCCTATAGGACCCTCGCCCAAATTGTCCGTTTGGGGGTGTGCAATGCAGATGAAAAACGAGGGGTCTATAGACGTAGTGATGGCCTCCACTAATCGTAGTCTCCTAGCTAGTTGCAAAAAAGGGTACCCCTTCCAACCAATTAAGATGTAAATAATGTATGTTTTTGTAAATTAAAATATACTTTGCATGAGCCTTCCCCCTCTCCTAAAAGCTTCATTTCCCTTCAACCTTTCAGCAAAGCAAGTTTGGATCCGTTCGGGTGGTCGACTACAACGTGAAGCTTCTTATCCGTCCACGTTCTCAGTCTCGTCATCAGCAATGTCAACTCCCGCTTCCTCTTCAGTCTCTGTCCCTCCTACTAGTGCCGCCGAGCTCAACACCGAGACCACTCTCAATGGTATTCCCCCAAGCCTCCAGAACTTCCTCGCCGGTCTCGAAGCCAAGATCAAGAATCTCGAGGGAAGCAACAAGATTTTGGAAGACCAGAACCAACTGTTGAAGGACCACATTCAGCAAAAGGGGACTAGGATGGTGCCCGATGGTAAGAATTTCATTTATGTCGAGGATGAAGAGGTCAATACCAACTGTCCCACCAATACCAATGCCACTGCCTTCCCACTCCCAATCTACCGCAATGCTCCACCTCCTTCTCTCTACACCCAACAAGGTTTCACTACCATGAGCAAAAACAAGGCTGTCTATGAACCTTCCCCTGAACTGCTTGGTGGCTACCTCTCTGCTAGCAAACTACCCGCACCCTCGTTGCCTCTGAGTATTGGGATGGCCGCTGCTACTACTTCCACTACTCCTCCCGTCATTCTGTCAGAATCTATCCCCGACATCTCCAATCACCCTGTGGTCACGGCCATGCAAGAGAAAATGCGCAAGTTGATCGAGACCGTGGATAAGAAAAGTGCACCGACTACCAAGATAATCAACCCTAGCCAAGTGGGGGCTCTCCCCAAAGATTTCAAGATGCCTAAAGTGGTGATGTTTCATGGTGACTCGTGTCCTAAGACTCATTTGGATAGTTATGTGTTGGCCATGAGGGCTCGTGACTGCACCAACGAACAAATGGCTCGCGTATTCCATAGCACTTTGGATGGTATAGCTCTGCGTTGGTTCTTGGGGCTAGAACCAGGCGAGAGGCAAACTTGGGATCAAATTAGTGTCGTTTTCTGTGAGAAGTATCAAGCTAACTTGGATTGGCATGTGAATCGAACGGATCTTGAGAACACTATGCAAAAACCCGGCGAGGCTATTTATGATTTTTACAAGATGTGGAATCATCGGTCGTGCGAGGTCCAATACCCACCAAAAGCAAAGGAACAGAAGCAGATTTTCTACAAATGCTTGCTACCGGAGATGAAAGCAGCTATAGGTAATGGTTACTTCCCTGATTTGCGGGAAATGGTTGACGCCGGAGTAAGGTATGAAGCTGGGATCACCGGAACTGCGCCGCCAAAGGAAAGCCCGAAAACCAACAACAACTCCTTCCGTTACAAAGCTCCTACTACTTCTGCACCTCCCAAAAGTGGAAAAGAGGCCGTTGGGCAAGTCAACTTGGTCCAAAATGAAGCGTCGTTTAATGTTCAAGCTGTCACAAGGAATGGGGCTCTGCCGCAAAGAGAGAGGGAGCACTTTGACGATTTTGGAATGCCTATGGGGAAAGTCTTTGACGTGTTAGTCAAGAGAAGTCTTATCAAGCCTTTAGAGAATTACCAACCCGCCTACCCAAGAACCGATTTGGACGCCTCCAAGTTCTGCAAGTATCACAAGCACATCGGGCACACAACGGATGGTTGTATTCAACTGAAACGCGTAGTTCAAGGGTTGATCAATGACAAGAAGATTGAGAAGCCGAAGGGTCCTAATGTTGGTTCAAACAAGCGGAATCAACATTCTAGAGCTCACGGATTCCCTCGCCAAAGCAAAGATGACGATGGTTAGTGTTTTGGAAGTGCTTGTGAAGTTGAAGGTCCTCGAGCCGTTGGAAGGACACCTCCCTTGCCTTGGTTGTGATTTGTCAAAGTTTTGCCACTACCACAAGTGTATCGGTCATACTACCGAAGAATGCTTTGCCCTCAAGCAAGCTGTGCAAAAGCTCATCAATGCGGGTGTTATTGAAGACCCTAGGGTTCTGTAGCTAATGATGTACTAATGGTAGAAATTAGTGAGATCACTGATCCGACTGAGCCTGTTGTGGCGGACTGTGATAAAGAAAGTTGTAATTCAATGCTTAATGACAAAGAAACTTCTTGCTACTTGTTGTCCCTAGAAGAGTTAGCTAGTAAAGTCGAATCCCTAGACGAGGAAGGTTCCAAACCCAACCAACCTTTGTCTTGGGACGAAATCTTTGAAGAAGCCGAGAAGATCAAAATTCCACCTCCTCAAGAGGGAACCCCACTCTATTTAGACGAGTTGCGAACGGAAGTTTGTCTACTCACAAGATCCGGTCAAGTGTACCAATCCGATCCGAAGGGGGCAAAGAAAATCTTTGGGAAGGAATCCGAGCAAGCCGACCTCGAGAATGAAGACCCTATCCTCACCCAACTCAAACAGACCCAAGCCCACATTTCGCTCTGGTCCTTACTCACCTCCTCTCTCGCCCATCGCCTCATGCTTGAGCAAAACCTCGCCGCTACTATGGTCCCGTCAAACACTACCCCAGAGAACGTCACGCACATGATTGGGAATATCCACTATGGAAACATCATCACTTTCTCGGAGCTAGACAAGCCAGTGTTCGGAGTTGATCACAATGAACCCCTATACATCACTGTGGAAGTGGATGGCAAGAAGATCCCTCGTGTATTCGTTGACAATGGTTCTGCTATTAACATCGTGCCGTCAATGATGATGGATGTAGTCGGTGTCCATGGTGTGGACTTGAGCCCGTCTAAGCAAACAATCAAAGCTTATGACTCAACCTGTCGCGCGGTTATAGGCGTTGTCACCCTGCCCATCACAATCGGAACCAAAATCCTACCCACCGAATTCCATGTCATAGACATTCCCGCAACCTTCTCACTCCTGCTCGGACGGCCATGGTTACACCAGTCAGGCGCAGTTCCCTCCTCCTTGCACCAATGTGTGAAATTTCAATCCGGTAATGAGGTGACAGTTGTCTACAGTGATTTATTAACGGCCCAAGGGACGGACACCAAGGGCATTCCTGTTTTACAAATACAGCATGGGGAAGAGAGCCGACTCTTCAATGGCTTCGAAATAGTCGCTCAGGCACAGATCTACACCATCGACCTCACCAAAACAACGGATAAAGTGGCACCTGTTGTCAAGATACTGCGTAATATGGGCTTCATACCGGGGCTGGGGCTAGGTAAGTGCTTGTAAGGTCCCACAAGTCTGGTTAAAGAGATTGATCACCGAGGATTGTTTGGTCTTGGGTATACTCTCACTCCCGAAGACAAAGCAGAACAGAAAAGGATAGAGTTCCTTAAGAAAGTGGGGATTTCTCATAAAAAGCCTGAGATGCGACCATACCGCCTTTCCCTTAATAGTTACTTCGTTAAGGAGGGCGAGGAGTTTTCCTGTTTCGAGTTCGCAGAGCCATGGTTTGACCACACCGGTAAGTTGCAGAAAGGGTTCGAGATTTTCAGAGATGTGGAATTCGATCGGTCCAACATGAAGCTGACTTACATGGAATATGACAAAGCCACGGGCAGAGTTAGAACCATCAGGCATGAGTACTCTGCCAAGGTTGCATATGACTTGGCAGATCAACTTGAAGCCGCAACCCTTGACAAGCCGACAGCAGAAACTGCAGAAGCGCCAAGAATGACTGAGACGTGGGACGGCCAATATCTGCTTCAGCATCTGGGTAATCTGGGGCTGGACGACGACATGGTAGCCGCTATTGGGGATGAATCAGAGAAGGACGTAGATCCGAGGACATTGGTGGTACCCATGGGGGACAAGCTCAAGAATTGGTGCATCATTGGGGGACCTATAGCTACTCTGGAATTTATGGTGGGGACATTGGGGCTTACTCCTTCTCCTGTCGCCACTCCTGCAGCATCTCCTGTCACTCACCCAAAATCCCCGTCCCCAGAGTCTTGTGTTTTACATTTTGAATTTGAGTCTTCCTCTAAGTCCGACGACATTACGTCCGAAGATTATGATCTTGTTGCAAACGCTATTTTTCCTTTTGCCATGAATGAAACCCTCGACCTTTCCGAGTATCCCTCTATAGTCACTCTTTTAACTGATAAATTGGCTAATAATCAAACTAATGATATACACTTAGTTAATAATGATTCATTAGAAGAGGCAGACACAAACACATTAAATGATGAATACATTAAAGAAATTTCAGAACAGGTTATTAATCAAAAAGAATCTCGAGCCCAAGCTGCCGATGAGGTGTTAACGTGCGTGAATTTGGGAACCGAAGCCGAGCCTAAGGAAACGCAAATTGGAAGCTTCTTCAGCGGAGTCGAAAGGGAAGCACTGATTGAGCTACTCAAAGAATATGTGGATGTGTTCGCATGGTCTTATAAAGACATGCCGGGGCTCGACAACTCGATCGTAGAGCACAGAATCCCGACAGCACCAGACGCTAAGCCAGTCAAACAGAAGCTGCGCCGCATTAAGCCGGAATGGTCTTTGCAAGTGAAGGAAGAGATTGAGAAGCTACTCCGTGTGGGTTTCATCAGGGTGATCGAGTATCCAACTTGGTTATCAAATTTGGTGACTGTCAGAAAATCCAATGGTAAAGTCAGAGTGCGTGTGGATTTTCGGGATCTCAACAAAGCTACGCCGAAGGATGACTTCCCCCTGCCAAATATCGACATGTTGGTGGACGCGACCGCCCATTATGAGGTCAAGTCGTTTGTTGATGGGTTTTCCGGCTATAACCAGATCAAGATGGCCGAGGAGGACCAAGAGAAAACAGCTTTCACCACCCCATGGGGGACTTTTTGCTATACTGTCATGCCGTTTGGGCTAAGGAACGCTGGGGCTACCTACCAACGGGAAGTTACGAATTTATTCCACGATATGATCCACAAGGAGATTGAGGTGTACGTGGATGACATGATTATACATTCAAAAGGGTCTGGTGGCCAACACTTGATAGATCTCAGAAAATTCTTCAACAGGTTGAGAGAGCACGCCATGCGTTTGAACCCGGCGAAATGCACCTTTGGAGTTTGTAGAGGGAAAGTATTGGGTTACATGGTCACTGAGAATGGGATCGAAGCCGACCCAAGGAAGATTCAAGCCATCCTGGAGATGAAGCCGCCTCGTACAGAGACGGAGATAAAAGGATTCATGGGACACCTGCAATACATCAGTCGGTTTATCAATCAGCTGACCACCATCTGCGAACCAATTTTCAAACTGATGAAGGAAACAACCAATGTGGAGTGGGATTATGACTGCCAGATAGCCTTCGAGAGGATCAAACAGTATTTGGTGAATACCCCAATCCTGCGCCCGCCGCATATGGAGAAGCCGTTGCTACTATACTTAACTGTGACAGACACCGCCGTCGGAGCCATGTTAGCGTAAGAAGCCAAAGATTCCCGAATTGAGAATGCAATTTACTTTGTCAGCCAAAAGTTACAAGGTAGCGAGCTCAATTACTCCGCGCTCGAGAAGACCTGCGTAGGCCTAGTATGGGTGGTGACGAAGCTCAAGCACTACATGGTATCCCATCCGATCTTACTAGTCTCGAAAATGGATCCTATCAAGTACCTGTTTGATAAACCCTCCCTTTCTATGAGACTCGCTAAATGGTCAGTGTTCTTGGGAGAGTTCAACATTACTTATATACCGAGGAAGGCAATCAAGGGGAGGGCAATGGCCGATCAGCTCGCAGACTCTCCAAGCACCGAGACAAGGGGACCCGACCCCGAGTTCCCGGACGACGACATTTTCGCGATTGAGGTCGCAGAAAGGTGGCAACTATTCTTTGATGGGGCTGCAAACAAACGAGGGAATGGAGTCGGACTCCTACTTATTGATCCCAAAGATGAACACACTCCCATAGCCATCAAGCTGAACTTTTCAACAACCAACAACGCCGCTGAGTATGAGGAATGTATAGCCGGACTGGTAGCCGCCCTAGAACGCAACGTGAAAGAGTTAGAAGTATATGGAGACTCTGCTTTGATTATTAACCAAACGGCGAAGAAATGGAAAACTATTGATCCTTGCCTGCAGCGGTACCAAGGTTACATGGATGAGTTGATAACACAGTTCAAAGAAGTCACCTTCCATTTCCTGCCACGAGACAGAAATAAGTTCGCAGATGCTCTAGCTACATTGGCCTCGTTGGTCGAGATTCCCGAAGGAAGGTCCGTGAAGCCATTTAGGGTTGGACGAAGGGAGAACCCAGCCTATTGCTGCGAAATCCGGATCGATGCGGAGGTAAACGGAGACCAATGGTACGCCCAAATCTACAAGTTCCTTAAGCACGGAGAGACGTCTTTTGATGGAGATGTGAAGGCCAAAAGTCTGCAAGCGCTTAAAAGGCTGGCGGGCCAATTCGTATTGTTAGACGATACTTTGTACAAGAGACATTACGACGGGCTGTTGCTCTTATGTGTCGACAGCAAAAGAGCTGAAGCAATAATGGAGGAAGTACACAACGGTTTGTGTGGACCTCACATGAATGCAAGGATGCTTAGACAGAAGATCACTCGCCTGGGCTACTATTGGATTACCATAGAGACAGACTGTATTCAATGGGTTCGACGGTGTCACAAGTGCCAAGTATGCTCCAACCTCAACCACATCCCCCCACACGAGTTGTACAGCTCCACCACGCCTTGGCCATTCGCCACATGGGGTATAGACATCATCGGGAAAATCTCGCCAGCCGGCAGTAACGGTCACGAATTCATCCTCGTCGCAGTCGACTACTTCACAAAGTGGGTCGAAGCTCAGTCTTGTTAGGATTCTCACAAAATCTTCTTTCAAATTCACTAACACCTTTAGCCTTGCCGATAGGAACCTCTTCGCTTTTCATCTTCTTGGATGCCCACACTCCATCTCCATTCTCGTTGGCCACGCTTTTGCTCATCCTCCTCTCATAAGCTACAACCTCTTTCACTCTCAATGAAAAACTTGGAGCACAGGATCCCAAAATAGTGCCCCTTAGGGTCTCTAGAGTCTGCTCCGCATGCCCAAGTCTCCCCATATACCAATCCAAGTACTCTCGTGACAGGTAGGTGTTGCTAGAGGGGGTGATGAAGGTCCTACGTCTAAAACCGGCCTCGCCCCATATCTGAGAGAGAAGGACCGAAGTACTGTCATCCAACTGAAGTATCCCAAAAGGAAAATCATCTCTCTCCTTGTCCCAGCCCTCCGGGGTAGTCTGCACTAAGCCATAGTGACGGAGCACTCTAGCGGGGTAGTAAAAGGTAGTCCCAAAGAGTGTCGGAACTTTGATCATGTGAAGTCCTACTTGCTTCTCCCTCACAGAATGAATGTGCCAATGGGGCACCACCCATTGAATGTCATCAGTTACCATCTCTGCCAAATACTGTTCCCAACCTTTGAGAGTCATGCCCTCAAACCGCTCCGCCATCCCCCTAATACGGTGCATCCGTGGAGCCACCTTCAGAGAAGCCGCCGGTTTGTTGACGCGAAGCCTCTCTTGCAACCACATAGTCAAGAGCCTATCACTACCACAGGGCATCCCACCATAAGCCGCGAGATGGGGAATCCCACAGAGCATCTCTCTAAGGATAGCCGTCACAATGTCATAGCCTAGACGAGTGGAATTTACCATGCCCAAGCACCCTTCACTGGCAAACCCAACCTCAGAGGGGAAGAGAATAGAGGCAAACAAGCATAGTGCAAGATGGTCCAAAGAACGGTCAGAAGCCACGTCCATGTGCATAAAGTGTTATGGCATCCAAGAAAGGTCAACATAGCCGCCCCTAGCATACCTATCAAAGTCCTCCACGGACACGCCAAAGGTCATCAACTTGTCCCTCAAGCAAACAAAGTCAAAAGGCAAGGCAACTTTACCCTTCCCTTCGTAGCCGCAAAGCGCTGCAATGTCCTCATATGTGGGTGTCATCTCGTTGAATGAAAAATTGAAGACATGAAGGGTGTCATTCCAAAACTTCCCACAGGCTTGTAAAAGGTTGGTATTGGAATTCATATGCAAGAGTGACCAAAGACACCTTATCCCATACCTTTCATCAAGTTTCCTACGGCTAGAACCAAAAAGTTTGGCAACCCACTTCTCCAAAGAAGTTATAAAGACCTTTTTCTCAAGACTTGTGATCCTAGCTTCATGATCCATGGTGAAAAGCAAGCAAAGTGGAGATTAGAACTCTAAATTACCTAAAAGTAGTGGCTGGTACGAATTCTAAGGGAACCAAATTCCCCTTAAATACTACACAAACTCCAATTTTTGCCAGGAAAAGGGAAACCAGAGTCGGCGGCAGACTCGGCCACGCGGCCACATTCGTCCTAGGCCACGCGGCCACAATTGCTCTTGGCCAGGCGGCCACAATTGCTCTTGGCCAGGCGGCCGACTTTTCCTTGGCCACGCGGCCACTATTGCCCCATGCAGAAATTTCAGATCGATTGCTCCTACCCCGCAGCGGATCCATGCAAACAACGTACCCGCCCCTCCCCTTGGCTCATGCATTGTAGAAAAATTAGGAGCATTATAAAATAATTAGCTTGTACAAATAGGTGGTCACAAAATCATTCTCATTCTAGTGCATAAATATACATTGTTAAATAGTTATCCAGTACATATTTGTCTCTACTAGCTAACAGTACAGGAATAAGGAGAAGAGGATGGATCCCGCCTAATCAGATTCCTCCTCCGTGGTGTCTCCACGCCGCGCTGAAGCTCGAGAGCTACCGGCACCCAAACTCCGTCCACGGACCGCTAAACCACCAGTATGGGAGGAGCCCACACCGTTCGGAGACCGTTCCCGACGCTGGGGAGCCACGACATCATCCCACTGACAAGTGCAAGAATGATATGCCTCTCTCAATAGGCGCATCAGTACGTTCTCCCGCTGAACAGAACGAAAGTACGCCTCCCGAGTCAGCTGAAAGGGAAACCAAGGCAATGATTACAATGCAGAAATAACAAGTGTGTGTGTTCATGACTGAGATAAATCATAAGGTCATACCCCAGCGTCAGGCGGAGGAACAAAAGTCTCATCGACAACATCTGCGGCCGTCGGCTCCAAGCTAATCTTCACCTCCCGGCCACCTCTCATCACCCTCACGCTACTCGAACGGGGAGGCATGTCCACCAAAGGCTGACTCTGACCAACATACCGGGCCGAGCTCGATCCCTCTCCCGATAACATCCTAGCCCAAACCTGAGGGCTGATCAACCGAGTCCGCACATAGCCGGCGTAGTCGTCACTCCCCCTGTAATGCTCTGCCGGAGTGGGAGCCAAGAAAGTTTCCAACCTCGCAGGACGGAGCATATCCCGAGGAGGGTCATAAGGAGCCCACAGTAACGCACCAGCCCTATGCTGACGAACCACCCTTTCTCCGAGATACATGACCTCCCCGGTGAGACCCACAAGCAGAAGCCTAGAAGCGGTCAAATCTGGCAGGCTCAGACAGGCCCCGACAGGCTCTGACATCGCAAAAGCCCTCCTCAGATCGGCGGCATCCACCGTCTTCCTATCCCGGTTTCTGCGGGGAGAAGCCCTGTTGCTCTTGCACCAGTACGACATGACAGGGACGACCTTGTTGGCATGCATCACCAACTAAAAAGGGGCGACACCAAAGATATCGTACACCCAAGCCTGTGCATACAATGAAAGAGACATTTCAGACCAAAAGATAGAGCAAAAATCTCAACAAGTGAAAAGAGGGGTAGTCAAGAGCATACCTCAAAGGCAAACTGAAACCCATCAAAGGCCGACGAGATACCCCTCGAGCAATGATCCAATGCCCGGTAAATCCCAGCCAAACCGGCTCCACCCCAAGAAATCCCACCGACTTGGTCCAAATCCACAAAAGCCCCTAGCAGCGAGTACCTGCAGACAGTAGCCCCACTGGGAAACAGAATCTCTGAAAAGCTGTACCATAAGAACAGCCAGACCAAGCAATCCAAGTCATACTCTCCCCTACCGAAGGCCTCAATAGCCATCTCCACCAAACAGTTCACCTTCCCGGCCTCCACTCCATAACCCTTGACTCCTCCTCCCAGATCAGTGTCAACTCCCAACAAAGCCTGCCTATAGTCCCGCCGCTCCGCCAAGCTCTCATCAAAAGACAAAGGGGTAGCAGTGAACCTCAACCCCGTGATAGCCGCAAAATCCGTCGGCGTGATGGTAATCTCTCCCCAACTGAAGTGAAAAGTATGGGTGGTGTCCCACCAGAACTCCCTGCACACCTCTATCACCGCCGCCACCTTCAGAGTGCCCCCAACCATGCGGACACTATCAAAGAATAGGCCAAA
The DNA here is from genome assembly GCA_026119855.1 of Campanula takesimana. NCBI lineage: Eukaryota > Viridiplantae > Streptophyta > Magnoliopsida > Asterales > Campanulaceae > Campanula > Campanula takesimana. The sequence continues at coordinate 737,668 of JAOWBW010000271.1, read as the reverse complement.
CCCCATAGCCTCAATCTGAGCACGCAAACCGCCCGGTCCCTCCGGCAGAGACGCCCACAGTTTTCCCACAGTCACTGTGGACCCACGAGCCTTGATCCTCTGCAGGTAAACACAGCACAGGTATGCTACGTTTCTAGCAATTCACAATTCTAGCAATCTATATTTTGTACAAAAGTGCAAAAAATGTGAAAATGAACGGAGCGAAAATTTGAAATGTACCTCTCGTGTCTCCGGAAGGCCCATCGACCAGTGATGCTCCGAGTTGATGTAGAAGTCGTAATCTTGATCAAACGTCGACCGGAGAAGGCCGTCGCAAAAGTTCCGAGTCGCCGCTCGTGGTCTCAAGCCGCCCCGTGGTATCAAGGGCGCCGCTTCGAAACCCGCTCCTGGGTCAGCCCCTACGTTTCCCTCACCTTGAGGATCACCATGCCACTGTCCTTGTTCTTGTCCTTGATGCACATACCCGCCTTGGCCCAGAAAATCCCTAAACAAGGCCTTGTTGATCAAATCCGCCATTTATCCGAAGTGCTCGAAACAAAATCCTTAAAAATTATTGGATCCAAGATTTCTCTCTCTAGAACTCGAATTCTCTCTCTAAACTCAACAATGGTGGGAGGAAGAAGGAAGAAGAAGAAAGGAGAGGAGGAGAGGGAAGGCCTCTGGCGTTGTGATCAAGGAGTCAGCCCGCCGGCATCCTTGGCCACGCGGCCACTTCCGCCCTCGTAATCCCAGCCGTCAGATCAGCGATCCGCGTGAAAAAGATATAACCACTCAGCGTCCTTGGCCACGCGGCCACTATTGCAAATCAGTGACTTTGGCCACGCGGCCAACCTTGTCCCTTCAGATAAAATCCCATTTTTGCCCCTGATCTTTTCCCTTTGATTCATTTTAGGTGCCCTTAGCACTATTTTGACTGATATTCGTTACCTTTGGGAACGGAAAGCCCCTTAAAATTTCCATTCTTCACCAAATATTTGCTTAGGATTCGTATGATTGCAGAGACTTCGGCGCCTCTATGTTATACGCATCCTAGATCGATCGTGATTGGCAGAGACCCGGGCGTTTCTAATTACGAGAGATCCAGCATCTATTATTTTAACGCGATCGGCAGAAACCCGGGCGTTTCTGATTGCGTTTAAAATTTCCAAACATTTGCTTAGGATTCGTATGATTACAGAGACTTCGGCGCCTCTATGTCATACGCACCTTAGATCGATCGTGATTGGCAGAAACCCTGGCGTTTCTAATTGCGAGAGATCCAGCATCTATCACTTTAGCGCGATCGGCAGGAACCCGGGCGATCCTGATTGCGTTTACCATTCCATCTTGGGATTATTTAGACGACGTAGTCTTTATTTTTCCCAAATAACTTCATTGCTTACGAATGTTCGTTCTTCATACAAGATAGTATCCGTATGTTTGTTATCCGCAGTAGAAGTTCGATGTCTCGTCTTTCCCCAATAGCTCCGAACTACGACCGGCTTGATTCCTCCGAGGATACGTAGGAAACCTGAAAAGGTTCAACCACCCGACCGACATGGTCATCTACCATCCCCAGCAGATGTATTTTCCTCAGCAGAAGACGTTGCTTCCCAATCTCCCATCAGATTTGAACTACGTTTGGCTTGATTCTTCCGTGGATACGTAGGTCGCCTGCCAAGGTTCAGCCGTTCCCTTACTTTCTGCCTGTTTTGAAACTCATGTTTCAGAGCGGTTGTCACGACCCGAAAACCCGTCTCTATTTTAGTGAAAAATATTTATTTATTTATTTATTTATTTGATTTAAATATTTATGTGTGCATTTTATGTGTTATAATAATTTATGCTTAGCATCTTATTTGGGCCATTTGTGCTAGTGTAGTATTATTTGGTCTTAGTTGTTAGTAGGTGATAATAGAGTTTGTGTAGTTAGTGGAGAGGGGGTCTAAGTGTAAGTTTTCAAAATAATTCTCCCTACTCCCTCTCTTCTCCCTCACCTTCTCCCTCACTCTCTTCATTCCCAGCTTTTTCTCTCTCTCTCTCTCTCCAAGAAAGGTAAATTTCTTCTCTCCCTTCTCTCTTCATTCTACCTATCTTCCTTCCATTATTTCGCATTTCTCATTTTACGAAGTATGTTTAGATCGTCGATAGGTTCGTGTGGAGTCAAAAATATTTGAATTCCGTCACCTTTGAGAAAATCCGGGTAAGTTGCTTTTCCCCCATTTTTATGCTAAATTGTTCATATCATGTTTATATAATGCTTGAGTTTTTATATTTGATATTTGATTGAGTTTGGGATTTATTTGGAATTTATTTTGATTTTTGGTTAAAAATGGTGATTTTGATGAAAGTTGGAATTTGATCTTGGTTTTGGTTGATAAATGGTGTTGTTAAGGTCCCCTTTTTTGGTTAGTTGTTGTTTGGGTACTTTGGGGATCAATTTGGGAGTGTTGCTTTGTGAGAAAATTGGTTTTGGGTAAGAAATTTGAAGAACCCAGTTCATCCTTGCCGAATTCCGGTAGAACAGGGGTTGTGGGCGACCGCCCACTTTTGGCTTGGGCGACCGCCCAGGTCATCAGTTCGATTGGTTTTTGAAGCTTGGTTTTGGGCGACCGCCCACTATTGGGTTGGGTGACCGCCCAGGTCGTCAGTTGGTCTGGTGTACTGGTATTGGTTTTGGGCGACCGCCCATAGAGGTTTTGGGCGACCGCCCATACCAGCTGTTCTGAGTATCTGTGTTTTTGAATTGTTTTAAGGTCCAAGCCCGATCTAGGCTCAAAGTACCACCCTAGTTGACTTAAGTTAATGTTGTGGAACACTTTAGTGTTCGAGAATGATCCCTTTATGACCGATTGTGTTATGGAAATTCGATTAAAAATGGTTTGGGTTGCTTGGAACATCTTTTTGATGTATTGTTGGATTGATGCACTGTTTTAGTGATTTGTTTGTAATGGTTCCCTACTTTGGAATCAATGGTTGTTTATTGTGCTAGTATTTTATTACTTAGCCTTTACTTGAAAGTCCAGCTGGTATTTGTGTGTGTTTCGGGCGATGCGAAACATTATGATGGCACAGCCAAGTCCATTGTGATATTGACCATTGTTTTACCCCATTATTTCCCTCCTCCAGATTGGCCTTGGATGTGAGATGAGCTAGCCCCTTTGTGAGCACTTTAGCTTTTGGTTTTGGGCTTTGACTGTGTGTCACTGTCCCCTCATTGTTATTGGTTCCAGTACCGGGGGTTTTCTCTTCAAGCTTTCATGCTACTATGAAGATGTTGATTGTTGATTATTGAAGCTGCGCAGCGACCTTTATTTGGTTATATCAGTTGGGAAACCTTGGCTAATATCCTTTGTTAATTGTTTATTTCCGCTGCTATCTGTTAATTGATATATGCTACATGCTAAGTGATAATTATTATTGTTTATTGCTTATTGCATCATAGCATGTCATGTAGTTGCATTAGTAACTTATTGAGATTTATCTCACCCCCTTTTCTTTTGTCTTTGTTTTTCCTTAACCCCCCCCCCAGGTGGAAAGGATTAGACTCGCTGATCACGAGACAGGACGTCGCGAGGGTTGATCTTTTGGGGCAAGTTGTTATCGGTGGGTTTACATTATATAAATGTGTAACCTTTTGGGAATAGTTGTACCAAACTTGACGTCATTAGAATTTGTATATTTTATTATTTTAGGTGTTAGCTTATGGAGCTTACTCTAGTTTATATTTTGTTGTTCAAATTGGATTTCAAAACTTTGTGTTATCATCTTTTGGTATAAAAGGAAAAAATTTATCTTCTTTATTTTAGAGTTTATTGTTTAAGTCGACGTCCAGCTCGCGTACTCCGGGCCCGCGGGGTCTGGGTCGCGACAGTTGGTATCAGAGCTATGGTTTAGCTCTAAGTATAAGTCTAGGTGGAATAGTATGACCTAGGAGGGTAGTTGTGTTCGGAGTGAGTAACGGTTGATGTTTTATGCAGGTAATTGTTCTCAATGGCTAGAAGAAGAACGGGTGAAGGTTCTAGTGGGGCTCAGAATCAGAATGATCTTCGGGAAGAGAACCGTGCTATGTTCCAAGGCATGTTTGAGGCGGCCATGAAGGAAATTCATGACCAAGGACCGAGAGTAGCGCAAGCACCACCACCCCGATATGGTTTGGAGCAATTCTTGAAACTGAAACCGGCAGAGTTCGATGGTGAGCCCGATGTGAAGAAGGCCGAATTATGGGTTGAGTCTATAAAGAAAATTTATGATGTGTTTGGGTGCACGGACGAGGATAGGGTCCGGTTCGCGGGTTATAAGCTTGTGGGTGCCGCCGAGCATTGGTGGAAAGGAGTTAAGGCGAGTTGGGATGATACCCATACAGTGTATGCATGGGAATTGTTTGTGCGGAAGTTCAAAGAGCATTTTATTCCGGTAGTGGACCAAAACCGAAAGGAGATCGAGCTTCTCAACTTGGAGCAAGGTTTGTTGTCTATAGCTCAGTACTCGGCTAAGTTCACAGGAGTAGCCCGGTATTGTGACTATCTTGTGAGAACTGAGGAGCAGAAAGCTATGAGATTCATCCGGGGTTTGAAGACTTCTATCCGTACTCAGCTTATAGCCCAGAGGATTGTGACATTCCAGGATGCGGTAGACCGTGCCTATCTTATAGATCAAGATATTGGGGAACATAAGAGGAAGACCGAGGTAGCTAACCCGAGTAAGCAAGGAGCGCAGAGCAAGTCACAACCAAGGATTGATAACCGAGGTAACTTTGGGGGACAATCTCAGTCCCGAGGGAAACCAATCCCAAGGAACCCGGGTACTACTTCCGGGAACCAAGGGAACCAAATTAGGAGACTTTGTTCCTATTGCCAAAAGGAAGGCCATTCAGAGGACCGGTGTTGGAAGAAACAGGGCAGGTGTACCAATTGTGGTCAAATGGGTCATTTTGCAAGGGATTGTACTAGAGGCAGGGGTCAACCGACTGGGGTAGGAGCTGGTGCTCCACAGGGTCAGAAAAGGGATGCTACGTGAAAGGCTAAGGTCCAAGGAAAGGTGTTTGCAATGAATCAGCATCAGGCAGATGATCCCTCAGTGATTGGAGGTATTGTTTCTATATCTAATGTGAGCGCGCGTACGTTAGTAGATCCAGGATCATCTCATTTTTACATTTCAGTGCAATTTGCTTCTTTACTAAATGCTGCATCTGAGTCTTTGCCCTATGTGTTAGAGGTGTCAACTCCTATAGGAGAGTGTTTGGTGACTGATAAGGTCTTTCGTGCTTGTGATGTGCTTATATGTAGTCGTGTTTTGTGTGCGGACTTAGTAGTCCTTCCTATTCAGGACTTTGATGTTATTTTGGGTATGGATTGGTTGAGCAAGTTTTATGCTTCTGTTGACTGTCGTAGAAAGGTCGTTAACTTTTCTATCCCTGATGTGCCTAAATTTGTTTTTGAGGCTATGCCTTTGGGTAGGAATATTCGTATGATTTCCTATGTGAAAGCTAGGAGATTATTGCACCGTGGTTGTGAGGGATACTTGGCTAGTGTGCTTGATACTAGGAAAGAATCCCCTAGTTTGGAGAGTGTTCGGGTAGTTAGGGAATTTCCCGATGTTTTCTCTTCTGAATATAATATGCCTCCCGATCGTGAGATAGAATTTTGTATAGATCTTATGCCGGGGTACAGCTCCGATTTCAAAGGCACCGTATAGGTTGGCTCCCGCAGAATTGAAGGAACTAAAGGTTCAGTTGCAAGAGTTGTTTGATCGAGGGTTTATCCGCCCTAGTGTTTCCCCGTGGGGAGCATCGGTTTTGTTTGTACGGAAGAAAGACGGTTATTTGAGATTGTGTATTGATTACCGGAAGTTGAATCAGGTTACAGTGAAGAACAAGTATCCTCTACCTCACATCGATGATTTGTTTGATCAGCTTCAAGGCTCAGTTGTGTTTTCTAAACTTGATTTGATGAGTGGGTACCATCAGTTGAAGATTCGATCGGAGGATATTCCGAAGACTTCCTTTCGCACTCGTTATGGTCATTATGAATTCTTGGTTATGCCTTTTGGGTTGACTAACGCGCCTGCCGTATTTATGGATTTGATAAACCGGGTTTTCCATCCTTATCTTGATTCGTTTGTGGTGGTCTTCATCGACGACATTCTTGTCTACTCTAAATCTCGAGAGGAGCACGAGCAACACTTGAGGACAGTTTTATCCATTCTTGCGAGGGAGCAGTTGTTTGCGAAGTTTGGTAAATGCGAATTTTGGCTCGAGAAGGTTTCATTTCTGGGTCATGTTATTTCAAAGGATGGGATTTCTGTAGATCCTTCAAAGATAGAAGCCATAGTGGATTGGAAGAGACCCGAGTCAGTGACCGAGATCAGAAGTTTTCTGGGTTTAGCCGGGTATTACAGAAGGTTTATAGAAGGGTTTTCGAGGATTGCTACTCCGATGACTCAGTTGACCCGGAAGGATGTACCGTTTGTGTGGAGTGAAAAATGTCAAAGTAGCTTTGATGAATTAAAGAAGAGATTAACTACGGATCCTATTCTTGCGTTACCGAATGGAAACGACGACTTGGTAATTTACAGTGATGCTTCGAAAGAGGGTTTGGGTTGTGTTTTGATGCAGAATGGGAAAGTGATTGCGTATGCTTCGAGGAAGTTGACCCCTAGTGAACAGAATTACCCTACTCACGACATGGAGTTAGCGGCTATTGTATTTGCGTTGCATAAGTGGAAGCACTATCTTTACGGGGCAAAGTTCGAGATTTTCACCGATCACAAGAGTTTGAAATACCTCTTCTCTCAAAAGGAATTGAATAACCGTCAGCGTCGATGGATGGAACTTTTAAAGGACTATGATTGTACGATTTCTTATCATCCGGGGAAGGCGAATGTGGTAGCCGATGCGATTAGTAGAAAATCTTATGTGGCTTCGATGATGGTTCGAGAGTGGAAAATGCTTGAGGATGTTCGAGATTGGTGTCCTCGTGAATCGAGACATGGGGCTATTTTTGCAAATATTAGGGTATCTCCGACCCTAATTCAGAGGATAAAAGAAGCTCAAAAAGAAGATCCCGAGTTAGTCAAAGTAATGGGTAAAATGAAGGCAAAGAACTTCGAGGATTTTTCTATGAGTTCGAATGGGGTGTTGACTTTCCGTGGTCGTTTGTGCGTACCCGATGTTGGTGGAGTAAAGAGGCAAGTTTTGGATGAGGGTCACAAATCGAGATATACTATTCATCCGGGTAGTACGAAGATGTATCCAAATTTGAAACAATACTTTTGGTGGAACAACATGAAGAGGGAAATAGCCGAGTATGTATCGAGGTGTTTAACTTGTCAGCAGGTCAAGGCCGAGCATCAGAGACCCGCAGGTCTACTTCAGCCGTTAGAGATTCCGGAATGGAAATGGGAGCATGTGACTATGGATTTCGTTACGGGACTACCTCGTACCCGTAGGAAGTATGACAGTGTTTGGGTAATTGTGGATAGACTGACCAAGAGTGCACATTTCTTGCCTATTGACATAGGTACTCGATGGAAAAGCTTGCGAACCTTTACATTGATGAGATTTTGAGATTGCATGGGGTTCCGGTTAGCATTGTGTCAGATCGATACCCGAGGTTTACTTCTAGATTCTGGAAGGCGTTTCAGGAAGCTTTGGGTACAGATTTGCGATTCAGCACAGCTTTTCACCCCCAGACCGATGGTCAGTCCGAGAGGACCATTCATATTTTGGAGGATATGTTGCGAGCTTGTTCGATAGACTTTTTAGATTCTTGGGATAGACATTTACCGTTAGTGGAATTCTCTTACAACAACAGTTATCAAGCTAGTATCGAGATGGCACCTTATGAGGCCTTATATGGGAGAAAATGTAGATCGCCTATCTGTTGGGATGAGGTCGGTGAAGCAAAGATCGTGGGTATTGATTTGCTTCAGGATTCAGTTGAGAAAGTTAGAGTTATCCGGGATCGATTGAAAACAGCCCAGAGTCGACAGAAGAGCTATGCAGATAACCGAAGGCGAGATCTTAGTTTTCAGACCGGTGATTGGGTGTTCTTGAAAGTATCTCCGAAGGTGGGTATTCGAAGGTTCGGGAAGAAAGGTAAATTGGCTCCGAGGTTTGTAGGTCCGTTTGAGATTCTGGGAAAGGTGAGACTTCTTGCGTATCGACTTGCGTTACCGCCATCTTTGGACTGGTTACATAATGTTTTCACGTTTCTATGCTTCGGAAGTATGTTCATGATCCATCTCACGTGTTACCGAGGGTACCGGAGGACATAGATCCTGATATGACCTACGAGGAACGACCGGTTCGGATTTTAGATGCCAAAGTCCAAGAGTTGAGGAACAAAAGCATTGCGTTGGTTAGAGTCCTTTGGAAGAATCATAATGTTGAGGAATCGACTTGGGAGCTTCGAGAGGAGATGGAGCGTAGATATCCGTGACTTTTTAATTCGGGTAAGTCTCGTTAAAATTCGGGTCGAATTTTCTTTAAGGGGGAGTGAATGTCACGACCCGAAAACCCGTCTCTATTTTATTGATAAATAATTAATTATTTATTTATTTATTTGATTTAAATATTTATGTGTGCATTTTATGTGTTATAATAATTTATGCTTAGCATCTTATTTGGGCCATTTGTGCTAGTGTAGTATTATTTGGTCTTAGTTGTTAGTAGGTGATAATAGAGTTTGTGTAGTTAGTGGGGAGGGGGTCTAAGTGTAAGTTTTCAAAATAATTCTCCCTACTCCCTCACCTTCTCCCTCACTCTCTTCATTCCCAGCTTTTTCTCTCTCTATCTCTCCAAGAAAGGTAAATTTCTTCTCTCCCTTCTCTCTTCATTCTACCTATCTTCCTTCCATTATTTCGCATTTCTCATTTTACGAAGTATGTTTAGATCGTCGATAGGTTCGTGTGGAGTCAAAAATATTTGAATTCCGTCACCTTTGAGAAAATCCGGGTAAGTTGCTTTTCCCCCATTTTTATGCTAAATTGTTCATATCATGTTTATATAATGCTTGAGTTGTTATATTTGATGTTTGATTGAGTTTGGGATTTATTTGGAATTTATTTTGATTTTTGGTTAAAAATGGTGATTTTGATGAAAGTTGGAATTTGATCTTGGTTTTGGTTGATAAATGGTGTTGTTAAGGTCCCCTTTTTTGGTTAGTTGTTGTTTGGGTACTTTGGGGATCAATTTGGGAGTGTTGCTTTGTGAGAAAATTGGTTTTGGGTAAGAAATTTGAAGAACCCAGTTCATCCTTGCCGAATTCCGGTAGAACAGGGGTTGTGGGCGACCGCCCACTTTTGGCTTGGGCGACCGCCCAGGTCATCAGTTCGATTGGTTTTTGAAGCTTGGTTTTGGGCGACCGCCCACTATTGGGTTGGGCGACCGCCCAGGTCGTCAGTTGGTTTGGTGTTCTGGTATTGGTTTTGGGCGACCGCCCATGGAGGTTTTGGGCGACCGCCCATACCAGTTGTTCTGAGTATCTGTGTTTTTGAATTGTTTTAAGGTCCAAGCCCGATCTAGGCTCGAAGTACGACCCTAGTTGACTTAAGTTAATGTTGTGGAACACTTTAGTGTTCGAGAATGATCCCTTTGTGACCGATTGTGTTATGGAAATTCGATTAAAAATGGTTTGGGTTGGTTGGAACATCTTTTTTATGTATTGTTGGATTGATGCACTGTTTTAGTGATTTGTTTGGAATGGTTCCCTACTTTGGAATCAATGGTTGTTTATTGTGCTAGTATTTTATTACTTAGCCTTTACTTGAAAGTCCACCTGGTATTTGTGTGTGTTTCGGGCGATGCGAAACATTATGATGGCACAGCCAAGTCCATTGTGATGTTGACCATTGTTTTGCCCCATTATTTCCCTCCTCCAGATTGGCCTTGGATGTGAGATGAGCTAGCCCCTTTGTGAGCACTTTAGCTATTGGTTTCGGGCTTTGACTGTGTGTCACTGTCCCCTCATTGTTATTGGTTCCGGTACCGGGGGTTTTCTCTTCAAGCTTTCATGTACTATGAAGATGTTGATTGTTGATTATTAAAGCTGCGCAGCGACCTTTATTTGGTTATATCAGTTGGGAAACCTTGGCTAATATCCTTTGTTAATTGTTTATTTCCGCTGCTATCTGTTAATTGATATATGCTACGTTCTAAGTGATAATTATTATTGTTTATTGCTTATTGCATCATAGCATGTCATGTAGTTGCATTAGTAACTTATTGAGATTTATCTCACCCCCTTTTCTTTTGTCTTTGCTTTTCCTTAACCCCCCCCCCCAGGTGGAAAGGATTAGACTCGCTGATCACGAGACAGGACGTCGCGAGGGTTGAGCTTTTGGGGCAAGTTGTTATCGGTGGGTTTACATTATATAAATGTGTAACCTTTTGGGAATAGTTGTACCAAACTTGACGTCATTAGAATTTGTATATTTTATTATTTTGGGTGTAAGCTTATGGAGCTTACACTAGTTTATATTTTGTTGTTCAAATTGGATTTCAAAACTTTGTGTTATCATCTTTTGGTATAAAAGGAAAAATTTTATCTTCTTTATTTTAGAGTTTATTGTTTAAGTCGACGTCCAGCTCGCGTACTCCGGGCCCGCGGGGTCTGGATCGCGACAGCGGTTCCTATTTTTATCGTCGACCCTCTATTGCCTTGCAAGAAGCGTCGCCGAGGGGCTACTGTTAGTACCCGACCTGAAAATGAGTTTATTAGGGCTTTCCCAAATATACAAGGACTTTATAGGAATTAGAAACCTCACAAAGACTTGTCCCGGATTCCCGAAATACCTCATTTATGACAAAATCCATCAAAATAGGTAACTTATGGTTTCCTTAAAACCATGCAGAAACCCTAGCTTAAGAATCAAGCCAGCCCGCATCTTTGGCCACGTGGCCAACATTGCCGCGCCCCAACCTTGGCCACGCGGCCACTCTTGTCGCCGTCTTCAATCATGGCCAGGCGGCCAACCTTGTCCCGGATGATCTCAGCCGTCAGATCTTCCCATCAGTTTACTATATAAACTCATTCCATTCCATTGGTTTGGGGGATCCCGAGTTTGAGAGTCTTAAATCCGATTTTAAGAGTTCTTAAACATTATTTTGCTCCCTAATTAAGCATTCAAACACTCAAGGAGATCAAGGTTTATTTCTTGCCAACATAGGTAAGTTTTCTAACTTTTTCTTCATGTTCTTGCATCATTTTTAATGTAGATCTTTTATATTCATGTTCTTACATGTTTATTCATAGTTTCTTCATATGCTTTGCATGTTCATTCATATGTTCATAATATGTTCTTCGCATGCTCTTCGTGTTCACAGATTAAAACCTTATTTATGCTATATTTAGGGTTGCGATCTTCATGTTTGCATGTTATTTCATAGCCGATGATGATTTAGGGTTCATCAACCCAAGGATGATCTAGGAACTATTTCTAAACCCTAAACTTTAGGTAATTACTCCCATGTTCAATAATCCTCCCATGATGAATGTGATGAATGTTCATCGAGATCTCATTGATGGCATAGTCATTATTCTAGGATGTGATCATCCTGCATGTTTCTTTCTCCTCCCTCTTCATTATGCATGATCCCTATTCTCTCTCCACACTCTAATTATGTGCGAACTACGCTGACCTGAGCTTCTCACATTGAGAGGAACGTAGGCAATCTTCGGATCCGGTCCAAATCACTAACACACTACATACACCGCATCATGATAGAAAGACCGATCAATTCGGGCAATAGGAGTGATAACGTTCAATATTCTTCTCTTGTTGTAAGTTGACCCCCGAACCCACTAAAGATGCTTTTTTCAATGTTTTGGCTTTAATTAAAATGGCGTGGCGACTCTCATAATTTTAATGTCGTTATGAATATTCCCTTTTGTAAATAATAATAATCACAAGATACTTCCCATGCGTCGCTTCATCGGAAAGGGGTATTCACAGATCCATATGAATAATTACATGCTAGGGTTTATCAATAACTAATTGGATTATGGGTAATGATAATTTTAGATCTAATTTGTATATGTAATAAATTGTTTATTCATGATATTGATTAGATTTATTTAAAATTCGTAATATGTAAATTCGTGTTGGTTTGATCTGATTAATACATGAACACGATAATGGAATTGATCGAATTTAAGAATTCTGAAAAATCTGGAAATGTGGGACGGAGGTGTTGGGGAATTGGGGGAATCTCCGCATCCACTAGGATATACTAGCAGTCATCAACATGGAGAAAATAATTCAACACATGAATAATAATATGAAAGAACAAATAACACCGATGTTTGAGAACTCAGTTCATCAACACATGACTACATCAGGGGGCACTTAGCCAGGATATCATTATAATAATATATGTAAAGATTACAACTTTAGCTCATGCGCTCACATAGATCTAGCATGGATACTCTCCAATAATAATCTATCACCTATACATTATTATCTCCCCTCCCCAAGAACATACAAACATAGTCATGGTCGGGTTGTAGGATCTCCCCCCATGGCTCTCCTAGACCCCCGCCCCCTCCTATACACTATTTTGTATCTCTCTCTTGATATCCTAACTTTCTCATACACAAAGTAAAGTACCAAATATAATGGTGGTAGTCACAATATATTTATAGGGATATAAAACCTAATCCTGATCAAAACCTAATTGATCGGAGTCCCAGAGATAAAAGGAGTATAATTAGAATAAGGAAATTAATAACCTTAACTAACTAATAAGGAGATGAATTCCTTATTCATCACACCAATTGTCGTGTACACCAAAATGGGCTTTAGGCCCACACGCCAACTACTCCAACTTCACGCAAAACCGTCTGCCTCCCCGATAGAGTGGGCGGTCGCCACTCTCCTTGTGCGGCCGTTCACTCTTGCAGATTATGGACCAGCTTCTTCACAGAACATTTGGGCGGTCGCCCACTCCTCCTGAGTGTTGATCTGCTGCTCCATTCTCCTTCGTTTAGATCATCCTCTTGGTTTTGGCTCCAATCCCAACAATCTCCCACCTGGAGACATAAACCACCATTGTGACATGCTCCTATCATACTCCCACCAAAGAATGATCCACCAAATATTTTTACACCACCATTGTAACACCAAGCTCCTCCTTAATGATGATAAGCCTCCACGCTCCTCTACCATGAACCTCCACGCTCCTCTACCATGAACCTCCACGCTCAAGTAATAAGGCGAGTTTAAACTAAGAGACGCTTCAACCTCTCAGTGTTATATCCTTCTTGCCTCTCCAAATCAACTTCTACCTTGATTTCTTTTTAAGACTAACTTCGCCTTCTCCCTCCTAGATCCACTCCCCTTGCAATGCTCCCCATGAAACTCGGACACACCTTTCTTCTTGCATTGTCTTCTTGTGGTCTTTTCTCGCTCTCTGTTAGGGCCACTTGACTTGTCACGACCCGAAATATAGGCTCTATTTTATTAGTAATTAAATGATTATTATTTAATTATTTGCTTATTTATTTATTTATTTATTTAAATTATTATTTATTTAAATATTTATGTGTTATAATAATTATGCCTAGCATTTTATTTGGGTCATTTGTGTTAGTATAGAAATGTTGGGTCTTAATTGTTAGTTGGGAGTGTAGTTTGTGTGTAGTGTGAGAGAGGGGGCCTAAGTGTAAATCTTTTAAACATTTTTCATACTCCCTCCCTACTCCCCTCACCTCCCTCACCATTCTCTCACTCCACCTCCATTCTTCTCCCAGCAACTTCTCTCTCTCTCTCCTCCCTTGGGTAAGTTCTTCTTCTCTTTACTTCTCTCTTCATTTACTCCTTCTTCCTCTCATCTTCTCTCATTTCTTAAAACGTGAACATTGTTTAGATCGTCGATAGGATCGCGTAGAATCAAAAAGATTTGAAATCCATCAACTTTGAGAATTTGCAGGTAAGTTGCTTTTCCCCCATTTTAATGCTAAAATGTTCATATCATGATTAGATATTGTTTGATGTGTTACATTTGAAGTTTGGATGAGTTTCGAATTTGTTTGGAATTTATTTGGGTTTTTGATTAAAAATGGTGAAATCTTGAATGTTGGGTTTGATTCTTTGTTTTGGGTTGATGAATGGTGTATTGGAGTCCCCACCCTAGATATACATTGTTTTGGTACATTAGTACATGATTTGGGAGGTTTGATTTTGGTTTAATGTGTTTTGGGTTTGAAAATGGAAGAACCCATGTTGTTCTTCCCGATTTCTGGCAATCCGGAAGATTGGGCGGCCGCACAAAATAGCCTGGGCAACCGCACATCTATCTGAATGCTTTTGTTCTTATTTTGGGTCTTTTTGGGCGACCGCACATACCCGTCTGGGCGGCCGCACAGATCTCTGAAAGTCCAACATTTGTCAAAATTTTGTGATTAAAGAACGTGTTTTGGTCTAAGTCTTGGGTGTCCTTCTAGTTGACCTTAGTGAACATTGTAGTACACTTTAGTGATAGAATTGGGTCCTTTGTGATCAAGTTTGTGTTTGAAATTCATTAGTTGTTAATTGGGACTTTGAAGCACCTTTATTGTGTATTGTTGGTTCATTTCATCTTTTTGGTGATTGTTTGGTGTGATTCCCTACTTTGGAATCCTTTGTTGCTTATCGTGCTAGTATTTTATTACTTAGCCTTTACGTGAAAGTCCAGCTGGTATTTTGTGTGTGTTTGGGCGATGCGAAACATTATGATGGCACGGCCAAGTCCATTGTGATGTTGACCATTGTTTTGCCCCATTATTACCCTCCTCCAGATTGGCCTTGGATGTGAGAAGAGCTAGCTCCTTTGTGTGCATTTTAGCTTCTTGGAGCATGACTTTGTGGCATGTCTCCCGTCCCTTGTGACACTTCTTTGGTTATTGGTTCCGGTACCGGGGTTTTCTCTTCGGCTTTCATGCTATTATGAAGATGATGATTTGTTGATTATTGAAGCTGCGCAGCGATCCTTTATTTGGATGTTCCGGTTTGGAAAACCTTGGCTATATCCTTTGTTATGTGTTTATTTCCGCTGCTATCTGTTATGTGATAAGTGCTATGTGCTATGTGATATTTATTATTGCTTATTGCTTATTGCATCATAGCATGTCATGTAGTTGCATTAGTAACTTATTGAGATTTATCTCACCCCCTTTTCTTTTATCTTTGTATTTCCTTAACCCCCCCCCAGGTGCTAAGGATTAGTCTCGCTGATCACGAGAAAGAGGACGTCGAGTGTGGATCCATTCTTTTGGGGAAAGTTGATATAGGTTGGTTTACATTATGTAAATGTGTAACCATTTTGGGGTAGTTGTACCAAACGATGACGTCACTAAGAACTGTATAATTGTATTTTGTTGGGCATAAACTTGTGGAAGTTTATGATAGTTGTAATTGATTTTTATCAAACTTGGTTTTGTAAAACTTTGGATCTCCACCTTTTGGTATCAAATGGAATTTTTAACTTCAGTATTTCTGAGTTTTGGTTTTAGAGTCGACGTCCAGATCGCGGTCCCGGGGCCCGCGGGGTCCGGGGTCGCGACAGTTGGTATCAGAGCTATGGCATTAGCTCTATGTATAAGTCTAGGTGGATTAGTATGACCTAGGTGGGTAGTAGTGTGCGGAGTGATTAACGGTTGATGTTTTATATAGGTAATTGTTCTCAATGTCTGGAAGAAGAAACAGAGGAGGTACTAGCGGGGCACAGAATCAGAATGATACAAGGGAAGAAGCACGTGCTATGTTTCAAGGCATGTTCGAGGCGGCCATGAAGGCCATACATGATCAAGGTCCGAGGGTAGATCAAGCACCACCCCGTTATGGATTGGAGCAATTTCTGAAGTTGAAACCGGTTGAATTCAATGGGGAACCCGATGTTCGGAAAGCTGAGTTGTGGATTGAGTCTATGGAGAAGATTTATGATGTATTTGGGTGTTCGGATGAGGACAAGGTCCGGTTTGCGGCTTACAAGCTTGTGGGAGCCGCCGAGCATTGGTGGAAAGGTATTAAAGCTACTTGGGATGATACTCGCACGGTGTATGCATGGGAGTTGTTTGTGCGCAAATTCAAGGAGCATTTCATTCCGGTTGTTGATCAAAACCGAAAGGAGATCGAGCTACTCAACCTGGAGCAAGGTGTGTTGTCTATAGCACAATACTCGGCTAAGTTCATAGAATTAGCCCGGTATTGCGACTATTTGGTGAGAACCGAGGAACAAAAGGCTATGAGATTTATTCGGGGATTGAAGACCTCCATCCGTACTCAACTGATTGCTCAACGGATTGTGACTTTTCAAGATGCGGTGGACCGAGCCTATTTGATAGAGCAAGATATTGGGGAGCATAAAAGGAAGATCGAGGTGGCTAACCCGAGTAAGCAAGGAGCTCAAGGCAAGCCACAACACCGTTCCGATAATCGAGGTAACTTTGGGGGACAATCTCAGTCCCGAGGGCAACCGATCCCAAGGAACCCGGGTACCACTTCCGGGAACCCAGGGAGCCAAATTAGGAGGCTTTGTTCGTATTGTCAAAAGGAAGGTCATTCTGAAGACCGTTGTTGGAAGAAGCAAGGAAGGTGCACAAATTGTGGTCAAATGGGTCACTTTGTAAAAGATTGCCCAAGAGGTAGAGGACAAGCATCCGGGTCAGGAGTTGGTAATAATCAGGGTCAGAAAAGGGATGCCGCTGGGAAGCCCAGAGTTCAAGGGAAGGTTTATGCCATGAATCAAAACAAGCTACCGATGATCCATCCGTTATTGGAGGTATTATTTCTGTGTCTAATGTGAGCGCACGAGCGTTAGTAGATCCAGGATCATCTCATTCATACATTTCTGTGCAATTTGCTTCTCTATTAAATGCTGCATTCGAGTCTTTACCGTACGTGCTAGAGGTGTCGACCCCTATAGGAGAATGCTTGATTGCTGATCGAGTCTTTCGTGCTTGTGATGTGGTTATTTGTGGTCGAGTCCTTTGTGCGGATTTGGTAGTTCTTCCTATCCAAGACTTTGATGTCATTTTGGGTATGGATTGGTTGAGCAAGTTTCATGCGTCCGTTGATTGCCGTAAGAAAACTGTTACTTTTTCTATTCCCGATGTGCCTAAGTTTGTTTTTGAGGCTAGTCCTCTGAGTAGAAGGGTTCGCTTAATTTCTTATTTGAAAGCGAGAAAATTATTGCATAGTGGTTGTGAAGGGTATTTGGCTAGTGTTCTTGATACTAGGAAAGAATCCCCTAGTTTTGATAGTGTTCGGGTAGTCCGGGAATTTCCCGATGTTTTCTCTACCGAGTATGATATGCCTCCCGATCGTGAGATAGAGTTTTGTATAGATCTTCTGCCGAGTACGGCTCCAATTTCGAAAGCACCTTATAGGTTAGCTCCCGCAGAGTTGAAGGAATTAAAGGTTCAGTTGCAAGAGTTGCTTGATCGAGGGTTTATCCGCCCTAGTGTTTCCCCGTGGGGAGCACCGGTTTTATTTGTGCGAAAGAAAGATGGTTCGTTGAGATTGTGTATAGATTACCGGAAGTTGAATCAGGTTACGGTGAAGAATAAGTATCCTCTACCCCATATTGACGATTTGTTTGATCAGCTTCAAGGATCCGTGGTTTTCTCTAAGCTTGATTTGAGGAGTGGGTACCATCAGTTGAAAGTTCGATCGGAGGATATTCCGAAGACTGCTTTTCGCACTCGTTACAGTCATTATGAGTTCTTGGTTATGCCGTTTGGGTTGACTAACGCGCCGGCCGTGCTTATGGATTTGATGAACCGGATTTTCCATCCTTATCTTGATTCGTTCGTGGTGGTCTTTATTGATGACATTCTTGTTTATTCAAAATCTTGAGAGGAGCACGAGCAGCACTTGAGGACAGTTTTATCCGTTCTTGCGAGGGAGAAATTATTTGCGAAGTTTAGTAAATGCGAATTTTGGCTCGAGAAGGTGTCATTTCTGGGTCATGTGATTTCGAAAGACGGTATTTCGGTGGATCCTTCAAAGATTGAAGCTATAGTGGATTGGAAGAGACCCGAGTCAGTGACCGAGATTCGTAGTTTTCTGGGTTTAGCCGGGTATTACCGAAGATTTATTGAAGGGTTTTCGAGGATTGCTACTCCGATGACTCAGTTGACCCGGAAGAATGTTCCGTTTGTGTGGACCGAGAAATGTGACAAGAGTTTCGAGGAATTGAAGAAGAGGTTGACTACCGCACCGATCTTGACTTTGCCTAATGGGAGCGATGGCCTAGTGATTTACAGTGATGCTTTGAAAGAGGGTTTGGGTTGTGTGTTGATGCAGAATGGGAAAGTAATTGCGTATGCTTCGAGGAAGTTGACCCCTAGTGAACAGAATTACCCGACTCATGATATGGAGTTAGCGGCTATTGTATTTGCGTTGCACAAATGGAAGCACTACCTTTATGGAGCGAAGTTTGAGATTTTTACGGATCACAAAAGTTTGAAGTACCTATTCTCTCAGAAGGAATTGAACAACCGACAGCGCCGATGGATGGAATTATTGAAGGACTATGATTGTACGATTTCTTATCACCCGGGGAAGGCGAATGTAGTAGCCGATGCGATTAGTAGAAAATCTTATGTGGCTTCGATGATGGTTCGAGAGTGGAAAATGCTTGAGGATGTTCGAGATTGGTCTCCTCGTGAATCGAGACATGGGGCTATTTTTGCGAATATTAGGGTGTCTCCGACCCTAATTCAGAGAATAAAGGAAGCTCAGAATGAGGATCCCGAGTTGGTGAAATAATGGGTAAATTGAAGGAAAAGAATTTCGAGGATTTTTCAGTGAGTTCGAGTGGAGTTTTTACTTTCCGTGGTCGTTTGTGTGTTCCGGATGTTGATGGAATTAAACAGAGAGTTCTTGATGAGGGTCACAAATCGAGATATACTATTCATCCGGGTAGTACGAAGATGTATCAGGATTTGAAGCAACAATTTTGGTGGATTAATATGAAAAGGGAAATAGCCGAGTTCGTATCGAGGTGTTTAACGTGTCAGCAGGTCAAAGCCGAGCATCAGAGACCCGCGGGACTACTTCAACCGTTAGAGATTCCCGAGTGGAAATGGGAGCATGTGACTATGGATTTTGTTACGGGACTACCTCGTACCCGTAGGAAGTATGACAGTGTTTGGGTAATAGTGGATAGATTGACCAAGAGTGCCCATTTCTTGCCTATTGACATCAGGTATTCGATGGAGAAGCTTGCGACCCTTTATATCGATGAGATCGTTAGATTGCATGGGGTTCCGGTTAGCATTGTGTCAGATCAAGACCCGAGGTTTACTTCTAGATTCTGGAAGGCGTTTCAGGAAGCTTTGGGTACAGATTTGCGATTCAACACAGCTTTTCATCCTCAGACAGACGGTCAATCCGAGAGGACTATTCAGATTTTGGAGGATATGTTGCGAGCTTGTTCGATAGACTTCTCTGATTCTTGGGATTCGCACCTACCGTTAGTGGAATTCTCTTACAACAACAGTTATCAGGCTAGTATCGAGATGGCACCGTTTGAGGCCTTGTATGGAAGAAAGTGTAGATCGCCTATTTGTTGGGATGAGGTTGGTGAAGCGAAGATCGTAGGTATTGATTTGCTTCGGGATTCGGTTGGGAAAGTTAAAGTTATCTGGGATAGATTGAAGACAGCCCAGAGTCGACATAAGAGCTACGCAGATAACCGAAGATGTGATCTTAGTTTTCAGACCGGTGATTTGGTGTTCTTAAAAGTATCTCCGAAGGTGGGTATTCGTAGGTTTGGGAAGAAAGGCAAATTGGCTCCGAGGTTTATTGGCCCGTTTGAGATTTTGGGAAAGGTTGGACTTCTAGCGTATCGTCTTGCGTTACCGTCATCTTTAGACCGATTGCACAATGTTTTTCACGTTTCTATGCTTCGGAAGTATGTTCATGATCCGTCTCACGTGTTACCGAGGATACCGGAGGATATTGAGCCCGATATGTCTTATGAGGAACGACCGGTTCGGATCTTAGATTCTAAAGTTCAAGAGTTGAGGAGCAAAAGTATTTCATTGGTTCGAGTCCTTTGGAGGAATCATAACATCGAGGAGTCGACGTGGGAGCTTCGTGATGAGATCGAGAGGAAATTTCCGTGGCTTTTTTACACCACCATTGTAACACCAAGCTCCTCCTTAATGATGATAAGCCTCCACGCTCCTCTACCATGAACCTCCACGCTCCTCTACCATGAACCTCCACGCTCAAGTAATAAGGCGAGTTTAAACTAAGAGACGCTTCAACCTCTCAGTGTTATATCCTTCTTGCCTCTCCAAATCAACTTCTACCTTGATTTCTTTTTAAGACTAACTTCGCCTTCTCCCTCCTAGATCCACTCCCCTTGCAATGCTCCCCATGAAACTCGGACACACCTTTCTTCTTGCATTGTCTTCTTGTGGTCTTTTCTCGCTCTCTGTTAGGGCCACTTGACTTGTCACGACCCGAAATATAGGCTCTATTTTATTAGTAATTAAATGATTATTATTTAATTATTTGCTTATTTATTTATTTATTTAAATTATTATTTATTTAAATATTTATGTGTTATAATAATTATGCCTAGCATTTTATTTGGGTCATTTGTGTTAGTATAGAAATGTTGGGTCTTAATTGTTAGTTGGGAGTGTAGTTTGTGTGTAGTGTGAGAGAGGGGGCCTAAGTGTAAATCTTTTAAACATTTTTCATACTCCCTCCCTACTCCCCTCACCTCCCTCACCATTCTCTCACTCCACCTCCATTCTTCTCCCAGCAACTTCTCTCTCTCTCTCCTCCCTTGGGTAAGTTCTTCTTCTCTTTACTTCTCTCTTCATTTACTCCTTCTTCCTCTCATCTTCTCTCATTTCTTAAAACGTGAACATTGTTTAGATCGTCGATAGGATCGCGTAGAATCAAAAAGATTTGAAATCCATCAACTTTGAGAATTTGCAGGTAAGTTGCTTTTCCCCCATTTTAATGCTAAAATGTTCATATCATGATTAGATATTGTTTGATGTGTTACATTTGAAGTTCGGATGAGTTTCGAATTTGTTTGGAATTTATTTGGGTTTTTGATCAAAAATGGTGAAATCTTGAATGTTGGGTTTGATTCTTTGTTTTGGGTTGATGAATGGTGTATTGGAGTCCCCACCCTAGATATACATTGTTTTGGTACATTAGTACATGAGTTGGGAGGTTTGATTTTGGTTTAATGTGTTTTGGGTTTGAAAATGGAAGAACCCATGTTGTTCTTCCCGATTTCTGGCAATCCGGAAGATTGGGCGGCCGCACAAAATAGCCTGGGCGACCGCACATCTATCTGAATGCTTTTGTTCTTATTTTGGGTCTTTTTGGGCGACCGCACATACCCGTCTGGGCGGCCGCACAGATCTCTGAAAGTCCAACATTTGTCAAAATTTGGTGATTAAAGAACGTGTTTTGGTCTAAGTCTTGGGTGTCCTTCTAGTTGACCTTAGTGAACATTGTAGTACACTTTAGTGATAGAATTGGGTCCTTTGTGATCAAGTTTGTGTTTGAAATTCATTAGTTGTTAATTGGGACTTTGAAGCACCTTTATTGTGTATTGTTGGTTCATTTCATCTTTTTGGTGATTGTTTGGTGTGATTCCCTACTTTGGAATCCTTTGTTGCTTATCGTGCTAGTATTTTATTACTTAGCCTTTACGTGAAAGTCCAGCTGGTATTTTGTGTGTGTTTGGGCGATGCGAAACATTATGATGGCACGGCCAAGTCCATTGTGATGTTGACCATTGTTTTGCCCCATTATTACCCTCCTCCAGATTGGCCTTGGATGTGAGAAGAGCTAGCTCCTTTGTGTGCATTTTAGCTTCTTGGAGCATGACTTTGTGGCATGTCTCCCGTCCCTTGTGACACTTCTTTGGTTATTGGTTCCGGTACCGGGGTTTTCTCTTCGGCTTTCATGCTATTATGAAGATGATGATTTGTTGATTATTGAAGCTGCGCAGCGATCCTTTATTTGGATGTTCCGGTTTGGAAAACCTTGGCTATATCCTTTGTTATGTGTTTATTTCCGCTGCTATCTGTTATGTGATAAGTGCTATGTGCTATGTGATATTTATTATTGCTTATTTCTTATTGGATCATAGCATGTCATGTAGTTGCATTAGTAACTTATTGAGATTTATCTCACCCCCTTTTCTTTTATCTTTGTTTTTCCTTAACCCCCCCCCAGGTGCTAAGGATTAGTCTCGCTGATCACGAGAAAGAGGACGTCGAGTGTGGATCCATTCTTTTGGGGAAAGTTGATATAGGTTGGTTTACATTATGTAAATGTGTAACCATTTTGGGGTAGTTGTACCAAACGATGACGTCACTAAGAACTGTATAATTGTATTTTGTTGGGCATAAACTTGTGGAAGTTTATGATAGTTGTAATTGATTTTTATCAAACTTGGTTTTGTAAAACTTTGGATCTCCACCTTTTGGTATCAAATGGAATTTTTAACTTCAGTATTTCTGAGTTTTGGTTTTAGAGTCGACGTCCAGATCGCGGTCCCGGGGCCTGCGGGGTCCGGGGTCGCGACATGACTCCCACCGTGTTGCAACTTTTGAGTCACTCTCCCCCCTAACATGCTGTTTATTGATGTCTCTCCGTTTTTACACCAATATGCCGGTCTTTGCACCTCTTGCTCCCACCCAAAACGAATTTGATGTTGTCGGTAGAGTACAATATCCTCCTTACCCCCATCCATCATTTGCGAGAGGTCCTCATCTTCCCACGTGGTCTAACCGGATTATACCACTCACATTTGCATCGTCGGTTGCTTACACAAGTGCATGATGCATTCCTCCTTTTCTTTCATGTTTTCTCCAACCTCCTTCACTTCCCCATGATCCCTTGAAAACCTCTGATTCATCTTAATCTCTGTGTTGGGTATGCCCACTCATATCTCAGTTTTAATGTAATAGGATTTATTAGATTTGATTGATCCATCACCTAAGTTTTATTTTATGGACTTTAGACCCACATGTAAGAAGTATTTATACTTCATTTTTTAGGTAGTCCATTTGAATAGAATAGGCTTAGGAATAGGGCAAGAATATCAAGATTCAAGAAAATCACAAGTTTGAGCCAAAATATGCGCCTACGCGCCGCCCCTACGTGCCGCAAGAATATCATCATTCAAGAAAATCACAAGTTTGAGCCAAGATATGCGCTGCCCCTACGTGCCACAAGAATATCAACATTCAAGAAAACCACAATGTTGAGTTTGAGCCGCGCCTACGCGCCGCAAGAATATCATCATTCAAGAAAATCACAAGTTTGAGCCAAGCTATGCGCCGCCCCTACGCGCCGCAAGAATATCATCATTCAAGAAAATCACAAGTTTGAGTGAAGCTATGCGCCTACGCACCTCTCACTCACGCATCTCTTACTCACGTGCCTAGCTCACACTCCGCGCCTACGCGCTTAGCTCATGCTCCGCGCCTAGCTCATTGCGCCTGCGCCCCATATCGCGCGCGCATGATACGCGCCTCCTTGGCTCAACGCGCCTCAGTGATAATGATTTAACACTTAGTGATTTATTGAAGACATGAAGACTTGAAGAAATTCAATCTACGCACCGCACCTACGCGCCGCGCCCGTGCGCCTATGCATGTGCTATGCGCCCCAATGGCTCAAACGCGCCTCATGATGTGTTTCAACACTTAGAAGATTTTCTGAAAACTTGAGTAAATTCAAAACCGCTTTCCTGAATGGAAAACTCCAAGAGGATGTGTATATGACACAACCAGAAGGTTTTGAACAAGATTCTAAGGTATGCAAATTGCAGAGATCCATCTATGGATTGAAGCAAGCTTCTAGGAGTTGGTGTCGCACCCCGTACCCGTGGTCCTACATGGCCCCACGCTCGGGACGCGCACGGAAGACGTCATAAATCACATTTAACAAAAACTTTTCGAAAACTATCATAAAGATAAACGAAATCCAATTTGGAGTGCAAAGCCTCAACTTAACTTTCAATTAACTTTCACAACTAAAATACTTGGCACGAAGGCCTACATTAACTTATACAAAAGAGTGAACACCAACATTATCCAAAATAGGTGTTACAAGATCAAGTCACGGATACACTACCCATTAAGGTTATACATTTACATAATGTAGCCTTTACAAACATACCCCAAAAGAAATTACCACCTCGACGCCTTCCTTGTGATAAGTGACCTATCCCGGATGCACGCCCTTATCTAAAACAGTAAACAAATAAGGGGTGAGATAAAATCTCAGTAAGCTACTAATATGCAACTACATTTCATGCCAACATGATAATCACAAAGGAACAATCAATAGACAGTCACATATGCATATAACATAAAGATACAGTCCACTCATCACATAACACATAATGCGGAAATAAACACTCATATGTGGATACTGAGCCAAGGTTCTATAAACGGAACACCATCCTTTGAGAAGAGTCCGTTGAGCAGCATGAACGAGCTGAAGCCGGTTCCGGAACCAAGTAACAACAACAACCAGAAGTGGGGGAAATAACACGTAGTCATACCCCCAAGCGTGTAGCTAGAATACTCACCATAGGAGCTAGCTCATCCCAACCACGATCACGGGAAGGGGCATCCCACTCAAGGCCACTGAACATGGGGAAACTGGGTTACCAGTGAAGTACATTATACTGGACTCGGCTCATGCCATTATAATATACATCACTGCCCAAAACAAACACAACAATGCCAGCTGGACTCTATACAAGCACAAGGTAATAAATACTCGCTTGAAACAACAACGGGGCATTGATTCCAAAGTAGGGAACCAAGCCAAATTCATCACAAGGGATTCAAACTAATTCTCATGAAGAGATCCATCAACAACAACATCACACTTGAAATTACTCAAAAGGAGCACAAGGGTTACACCTTACCACATTACAAACATGATCACAAAGGACTCAATTCTACCACTAGAGTGAACTACAATGTTCACTAAGGTCAACTAGAAGGACACCCAATACTTGGACCAAAACGCATTCTTCAATCACACAAATGAACAAAATGTAAGGTTTCAGGGGTTCTGTGCGGCCGCCCAGAGTGGGTTGTGCGGTCGCTCAAAAGGTCTCAAAACAAGAACAAAAGCTTTCAGAAAGATGCGCGGCCGCCCAGGAAGTTTTGTGCGGTCGCACAATGCTCTGGATTTCCAGAAATCGGGAAGAACATCAAGGTTTCTTCCATTTTCTAACCCAACCACATTTCCACTAAAAATCCAAACATTCCAACTAGTATCTAATGTACCAACACAACTAATAAGTCTAAAAAGACTCAAACAACAACACTTAACAAGCAAAATCGAGAATCAACCCAACATTCAAGATTTAAAGCTCAACATTTCCCAAAATTCACAAAAGATGATCAAGATGCACATCAACATTTAAATTCACGACTAAGCATTAATTCGTCATCCAATGATCACACAAAACATAAATGACCAATTTTAAGCTAAAAGGGGGGCTTAGTAACTTACTTGCAAAATCTCAAAGTTGACGGAATTCAAATTCTTTTTGGCTCTACGCGATCCTATCGACGATCTAAGCAATGTTTACGTTTTAAGAAATGAGAAATTAAGAGAGGAAGAAGGTGTAAATGAAGAGAGAAGGAGGGGAAAGAAAACTTACCCACATGGAGGAGAGAGGAAGAGAGGTTGCTGGGAGAAGAATGGAGAGAGTGAGGGAGAAGGTGATGGAGGTGAGGGGAGTAGGGAAATAATTCAAAATGTTACTCTTAGGCCCCCTCTCTCACACTACACACAAACTACACTCCCTACTAACAATTAAGACCTAACACTTCCATACTAGCCCAAATAATTCTAATACAATGCTAGGCAAAATATTATAACACATAAATTGCACACATAATAAATAATCAATTAAATAACGAAGCAAGTAAATAATTAAATAATTATTTATTACTAAGAAAATAGAGACGGGGTTTCGGGTCGTGACAATCACTCCCCCTAAAAGAAAAATTCGACCCGAATTTTAACACTTACCAAGATTTTCGAATAACCACGGATACTTCCTTTCCATCTCATCCCGCAATTCCCAAGTCGACTCCTCAACTTCGTGATTCCTCCATACCACTCTAACTAGGGCAATGCTCTTGTTCCTCAACTCTTGCACCTTGGTATCCATCACTCGAATTGGTTTCTCCTCATAAGACATATTAGGTTCAATATCTCCCGGTACTTCTGGCAACACATGAGACGGATCATATACATATTTACGAAGCGTTGAAACATGGAACACATTATGCAATCGGCCTAAAGAAGACGGTAACGCAAGACGATAAGCAAGATTCCCAACTCTATCTAATATCTCGAAGGGCCCAATAAACCTTGGAGCAAGCTTCCCCTTCTTACCAAACCTCCGGATTCCTACCTTTGGAGACACTTTCAAAAACACGAAGTCACCCGACTGAAACTCGAGATCTCGCCTCCGGTGGTCGGCATAGTTCTTTTGCCTAGACTGAGCGGTGATTAGACGATTTCGAATAAGCTTTACCTTTTCAACCGAATCATTAACCAAATCGACACCCCAAATCTTAGCTTCCCCGACTTCGTCCCAACAAACGGGAGATCGACACTTCCTACCATACAAAGCTTCATAAGGAGCCATCTCGATACTCGATTGAAAACTGTTGTTATAAGCAAACTCCACTAAAGGTAAATGAGTATCCCAAGAATCCGCGAAGTCGATCGAACAAGCCCGTAACATGTCTTCAAGAATCTGAATCGTTCTCTCCGATTGACCATCGGTTTGTGGATGAAAAGCCGTGCTAAACCTCAATTCGGAACCCAAAGCCTTCTGAAACGCTTGCCAAAACCGAGAAGTAAATCTGGGATCCCGATCAGAAACGATACTAACTGGAACCCCATGCAATCTCACGATCTCGTTGATATACAAGGTCGCAAGCCTTTCCATTGAATAGCTAATCTCGATAGGTAGAAAATGAGAAGACTTTGTCAATCTATCCACGACTACCCAAACTGCATCATGCTTTCTCCTCGAACGCGGTAATCCGGACACAAAATCCATCGTCACATGTTCCCATTTCCATTCCGGTATCTCAAGAGGTTGAAGTAACCCCGCGGGTCTTTGATGCTCCGCTTTAACCTGTTGGCAAGTCAAACACTTCGATACATAATCCGCTATTTCCCGCTTCATGCCACTCCACCAGAAATGCTGTTTCAAATCCCGATACATTTTGGTGCTCCCGGGGTGAATAGTATACTTCGACTTGTGGCCCTCATCCAGAACTTGGCGCTTTACTCCTTCCACATTGGGAACACACAAACGACCTCCATAATTCAAAACCCCTTCAGAACTAAGAGAAAACCCTTCAAACTTTTTGTCCCCAATCTTACTCGAAATCTTCATCAACTCGGAATCATCCTTCTGAGCATCCTTAATTTGTTGAATTAAGGCAGGTAATACTTTAATGTTCGCAAAGATAGCCCCATGCTTGGACTCATGAGGACCCCAATCTCTAACATCTTCCAACATTTTCCATTCACGCACCATCAATGAAGCTACATAGGATTTCCGACTAATGGCATCAGCGACCACATTTGCTTTACCCGGATGATAAGAAATGGTGCAATCAAAATCCTTCAACAATTCCATCCATCTGTGCTGTCTATTGTTCAACTCCTTTTGCGAGAAAAGATACTTCAGACTTTGGTGATCGGTAAAAATCTCAAACCTTGTCCCATATAAATAATGCTTCCACTTGTGCAACGCAAAGACAATAGCCGCAAGTTCCATGTCATGGGTAGGATAATTCTGCTCACTCGGAGTCAACTTTCTTGAAGCATACGCAATCACTTTCCCATTTTGCATTAAAACGCACCCGAGGCCTTCTTTAGAAGCGTCACTATAAATAACCAAATCATCTTTCCCATTTGGTAACACAAGTATAGGAGTGGTGGTCAACCTCCTTTTCAACTCATCAAAACTCAATTGACATTTTTCTTCCCACACAAACGGCACGTTCTTTCTGGTCAACTGAGTCAACGGGGTGGAAATTTTGGAAAATCCCTCAATAAATCTTCTATAGTACCCGGCTAAGCCCAAGAAACTCCGAATCTCCGTAACTGATTCCGGCCTCTTCCAATCCACAATAGCTTCAATCTTTGAAGGATCTACGGATATCCCTCCATTAAAAACCACGTGCCCCAGGAAAGAAACTTCCTCAAGCCAAAAGGCACACTTACTGAACTTCGCAAACAATTGCTTCTCTCTAAGAATAGATAAGACCATTCGCAAATGTTGTTCGTGCTCCTCCCGAGACTTCGAATAAACCAGAATGTCATCGATGAACACCACCACGAAAGTATCAAGATACGGTTTAAAAACCCGATTCATTATATCCATAAATACCGCAGGAGCATTCGTTAACCCGAAAGGCATGACAAGAAATTCGTAGTGCCCATACCTACTACGGAAGGCGGTCTTGGAAATGTCCTCAGAACGAATCTTTAACTGGTGATAACCACTCCTCAAATCAAGCTTTGAAAAGACAACCGACCCCTGAAGCTGATCAAACAAGTCATCAATATGGGGAAGAGGATATTTGTTTTTGATAGTTACCTGATTTAGCCTCCTGTAATCTATACACAGCCTCAAAGATCCATCTCTCTTCTTGACAAACAATACCGGAGCTCCCCACGGTGACACACTAGGGCGAATAAACCCACGATCAAGTAACTCTTGTAACTGTTCCTTCAATACTTTCAATTCGGCTGGAGCCATTCTATAAGGTGCCGCCGATATAGGAGTTGTACCTGGAAGCAAGTCTATACAAAATTCGATCTCTCTATCGGGAGGCATAGAGTGCTCCGAAGAAAACACATCCGGAAACTCCCTAACAATATTTACCTCTTCCACACTAGAAACCTTTTTCGTAGTATCTAGAACACTGGCCAGAAACCCAACACAACCACGGCTCAACAACTTTCTAGCCTTCACATACGAAATGACATGAACCTTTTTACTCAAAGGAATCGCCTCAAAAGAAAATTCAGGGGCATTAGGGGCAGAAAAAGTAACCACCTTTTTAAAACAATCAACAGTAGCATGGTATCGACTCAACCAATCCATACCCAAAATGATATCAAAATCTTGCAATGGCAATATAATCAAATCAGCAAGTAAAACATGCTCACGTATACGCACATCACAATCACGCAATACCTTATCAGTCACCAAACTCTTACCCATAGGGGTAGACACTTCTAACACAAAAGGTAGAGACTCAGGCAACGAAGACAACTGAGATGTAAAATGCACAGACACATAAGAATGCGAAGAACCGGGGTTTATTAGTGCACGTGCCCTCCTATTAGACATAGAAATAATACCTCCAATCACGTCAGAAGCATTCGAGGCCTGCTGTTGGTTGATGGCGAAGACACGACCTTGCACCTTGGGCTTGCCCGAGGCATCCCTCTTCTGACCCGAAGACGACCCGGTACCACTCCCAACTGACTGATTCTTCGGTTTAGGACAACTAAATTGAAAGTGACCCAACTGGCCGCAATTCAAGCACTTTCCCTGCTTTTTCCAACACCTCTCCTCGGAGTGCCCTCCCCTTTGACAATAATTGCAAACCCGATTATTCTGACTCCCCGAGGTGTTACCTTGATTCCTATTGCCCTGTTGTCCTTGAGATGTTCCCCTGAAAAGTGAATACATGTTCTGTGATCCTCTAGAGTCACCACGATGAGGTTGTGGCTTCCCTTGACCTCCCTATTTCGCTACACTTGTCGATTCCGTCCTCTTCTTATGCTCTACTATGTCCTGCTCCACCTGGTAGGCACGATCAATGGCATCTTGAAGGTCTTGGAATTTGTGGGAAGTGAGTTGGGTTCTGATCACGGTCTTCAACCCTTTGACAAACCTCGAGGTCTTCCTTTCTTCCGTCGAAACCATGTAATTGCAATAGCGAGCCAATTCCGTGAATTTGGCAACATACTCGGCCACCGTCAACAAGTTTTGTTCCAAGCTAAGAAACTCGGACTCCTTCCTATCTTGGTCCACCTTAGGAATGAAATGCTCTTTGAACTTTTTCTTGAACGTCTCCCAAACATGGGGTACCCGTGCCTCCTCCCAACTAGCCTTCAACGATTTCCACCAATACTCTGCGCCTCCAACTAGCTTGTAGGTCACAAATCTTACCCTATCCTCATCGGAGCTTTGTAAGACCTCAAAGATCTTTTCCATAGACTCAACCCACCTTTCTGCTGTAGCCACATCTGACCCTCCTTCAAATTCTGTCGGTTTCATCCTCAGAAATTGTTCCAGTCCAGTCCTCGGAGCCAATGGTGCCTCTCTACGATTGTTATCATTCATGGTTTTCAATGCCGCCTTGAATATCCCTTGAAACATTGCTAGGGCTTCTTCCCTTGCGTTTCCCTGTTCGGCAGGTCCACCCTGTTCATTATCAGACCCGACCATGATTACCGAGTACCTGCATAAGACACTCATCGTTACTCACTCCATACTCGATTACCCTCCTAGGTCATTTAGTCACTCTAGACTATCTACAACCTAGCTCTGATACCAACTGTCGCACCCCGTACCCGTGGTCCTACATGGCCCCACGCTCGGGACGCGCACGGAAGACGTCATAAATCACATTTAACAAAAACTTTTCGAAAACTATCATAAAGATAAACGAAATCCAATTTGGAGTGCAAAGCCTCAACTTAACTTTCAATTAACTTTCACAACTAAAATACTTGGCACGAAGGCCTACATTAACTTATACAAAAGAGTGAACACCAACATTATCCAAAATAGGTGTTACAAGATCAAGTCACGGATACACTACCCATTAAGGTTATACATTTACATAATGTAGCCTTTACAAACATACCCCAAAAGAAATTACCACCTCGACGCCTTCCTTGTGATAAGTGACCTATCCCGGATGCACGCCCTTATCTAAAACAGTAAACAAATAAGGGGTGAGATAAAATCTCAGTAAGCTACTAATATGCAACTACATTTCATGCCAACATGATAATCACAAAGGAACAATCAATAGACAGTCACATATGCATATAACATAAAGATACAGTCCACTCATCACATAACACATAATGCGGAAATAAACACTCATATGTGGATACTGAGCCAAGGTTCTATAAACGGAACACCATCCTTTGAGAAGAGTCCGTTGAGCAGCATGAACGAGCTGAAGCCGGTTCCGGAACCAAGTAACAACAACAACCAGAAGTGGGGGAAATAACACGTAGTCATACCCCCAAGCGTGTAGCTAGAATACTCACCATAGGAGCTAGCTCATCCCAACCACGATCACGGGAAGGGGCATCCCACTCAAGGCCACTGAACATGGGGAAACTGGGTTACCAGTGAAGTACATTATACTGGACTCGGCTCATGCCATTATAATATACATCACTGCCCAAAACAAACACAACAATGCCAGCTGGACTCTATACAAGCACAAGGTAATAAATACTCGCTTGAAACAACAACGGGGCATTGATTCCAAAGTAGGGAACCAAGCCAAATTCATCACAAGGGATTCAAACTAATTCTCATGAAGAGATCCATCAACAACAACATCACACTTGAAATTACTCAAAAGGAGCACAAGGGTTACACCTTACCACATTACAAACATGATCACAAAGGACTCAATTCTACCACTAGAGTGAACTACAATGTTCACTAAGGTCAACTAGAAGGACACCCAAGACTTGGACCAAAACGCATTCTTCAATCACACAAATGAACAAAATGTAAGGTTTCAGGGGTTCTGTGCGGCCGCCCAGAGTGGGTTGTGCGGTCGTCCAAAAGGTCTCAAAACAAGAACAAAAGCTTTCAGAAAGATGCGCGGCCGCCCAGGAAGTTTTGTGCGGTCGCACAATGCTCTGGATCTCCAGAAATCGGGAAGAACATCAAGGTTTCTTCCATTTTCTAACCCAACCACATTTCCACTAAAAATCCAAACATTCCAACTAGTATCTAATGTACCAACACAACTAATAAGTCTAAAAAGACTCAAACAACAACACTTAACAACCAAAATCGAGAATCAACCCAACATTCAAGATTTAAAGCTCAACATTTCCCAAAATTCACAAAAGATGATCAAGATGCACATCAACATTTAAATTCACGACTAAGCATTAATTCGTCATCCAATGATCACACAAAACATAAATGACCAATTTTAAGCTAAAAGGGGGGCTTAGTAACTTACTTGCAAAATCTCAAAGTTGACGGAATTCAAATCTTTTTGGCTCTACGCGATCCTATCGACGATCTAAACAATGTTTACGTTTTAAGAAATGAGAGATTAAGAGAGGAAGAAGGTGTAAATGAAGAGAGAAGGAGGGGAAAGAAAACTTACCCACATGGAGGAGAGAGGAAGAGAGGTTGCTGGGAGAAGAATGGAGAGAGTGAGGGAGAAGGTGATGGAGGTGAGGGGAGTAGGGAAATAATTCAAAATGTTACTCTTAGGCCCCCTCTCTCACACTACACACAAACTACACTCCCTACTAACAATTAAGACCTAACACTTCCATACTAGCCCAAATAATTCTAATACAATGCTAGGCAAAATATTATAACACATAAATTGCACACATAATAAATAATCAATTAAATAACGAAGCAAGTAAATAATTAAATAATTATTTATTACTAAGAAAATAGAGACGGGGTTTCGGGTCGTGACAGTTGGAATCTCCGTTTTGATGAATCGATCAAAGAGTTTGGTTTCATCAAGAAC
Organism: Campanula takesimana; assembly: GCA_026119855.1. NCBI lineage: Eukaryota > Viridiplantae > Streptophyta > Magnoliopsida > Asterales > Campanulaceae > Campanula > Campanula takesimana. The sequence continues at coordinate 704,882 of JAOWBW010000271.1, read as the reverse complement.
GAAGATGAGCCTTGTGTATACAAGAAGATTAGTGGGAGCATAGTGCTATTCCTTATTTTATACGTGGATGACATATTGCTCATTGGAAACGACATTCCTACACTTCAGTCTGTGAAGACTTGGTTAGGAAAGTGTTTTGCAATGAAAGATATGGGTGAAGCCGCATATATACTTGGCATTAAGATCTATAGAGATAGATCAAGGAGGCTACTTAGTTTAAGCCAAAGTACATACATTGACAAGGTCATTAGAAGATTCCGTATGGAAAATTCTAAGAGAGGCACCTTGCCCGTGTTACATGGAATTTTTCTAAGCAATACTCAATGTCCTAAGACAAACGATGAGCGTAAGAAAATGAATGATGTTCCATATGCTTCGGCAATTGGGTCCATCATGTATGCCATGATTTGTACTAGGCCGGATGTATCTTATGCTTTGAGCATGACAAGTAGATACCAATCCGACCCTGGCGAAAATCACTAGATAGCTGTAAAACCGATTCTTAAGTACTTGAGAAGAACTAAAGACTCCTTTTTAGTCTATGGAGGAATGGAAGATGATCTCGTTGTAAATGCTTACACGGATGCAATCTTCCAAACCGATAAAGATGATAGCCGATCGCAATCGGGTTTTGTGTTTATGTTAAATGGTGGAGCTGTAAGCTGGAAGAGTTCCAAGCAAAGTACAACCGCTGATTCTACAACAGAAGCTGAGTATATTGCTGCATCGGATGCTGCAAAGGAAGCTGTTTGGATTAAGAAGTTCATAACTGAACTTGAAGTGGTTCCTAGTATTGCTAATCCAATAGACCTTTATTGCGATAATAATGGTGCTATTGCTCAAGCAAAGGAACCAAGAGCACATCAGAAATCCAAACACATACTTAGGCGTTTTCATATCATTCGAGAGATCGTTGATAGGGGAGACGTAAATATATGCAGAGTACCTACTGATGACAACGTTGCGGACCCGCTAACAAAGGGACTTCCACAAGCTAAACATGATGGTCATGTTAGGTCCATGGGTATTAGATACATGGGAGATTGGGCCTAGGGCAAGTGGGAGATTGTTGGTAGTGGTGCCCTTGGCACGTTTAATAAACGTTGTAATTGTTATCATTCATTTCATATCAATAAAGAGATGTTTTGATTATTATTATTGTTCATGTTTACTTATAATAATCCCCATCCCTAGTACTTGTTAAGCACTAGTATAAAGGCTAAATGATCATGGGATGATCATGTTAGATTTATGGGTACTTGTTTGGAACAAGGTACTGGACATGACCCGCTGTATGAGATTTATGTCATGGTCTATGTCGTACATATATCTCATATTAGTTATGTCATTTGAATCCTTAGACATAAAGTTATTATAGTCTTCCACTTGATGAACATTGTGTTTGACATATTCAAACGCTACCTTAACACGGTAGTTATAAAGGGTATGATTGGCATAATCGGATTCCCGTTGGGAAGAATAATAAGCTAAATGGATTTGTCCCTCCACGGAGAGATGTCAAGCTTGGGCCCCTCGAAGGAATGATGTTGATGAAATGTTCGGCCGGACTCAAATGGATTGATTGGATCAATAGCATTTGAATTATCAACATATTCGGAATCGAGAAAGCATTGAACAAAACAAGTTGACTGTTTGACCATGACTTGTGTTCAATGACATCGTGGACAAAGGGATTGTGACATATTCTAAAGGAATGTGAACTTGTATCTAGTTATACTATTTGGGTAGGTATGACGGTTTGCTAGAACCTAATCATATCTTATGGGATCATGTTTGAGCCCATTGCCAACTTAGTATAATCCTAGAGGGTCACACACAATAGAACGAATCTTAAATAAGAGGACTATATTGGCATTTAAGGTCGGAGGACTTCCAAGGAATTTCTGGAAAGTTCTGGGCTTCTTGGTCAACCAAGCGGGCGCTTGGGTTGCACCAGGCGGGCGCCTAAACAAGCCGGAAAGGAATTGGACTTTCTGTCCAAATCAAGCGGGCGCCTGTTCCCTTACAGGCAGGCGCCTAGTGCTGCCGACAGGAAAATTCCTAATTCGATTAGGAAAAGTTTTTGGCACAAGTTACCTATTTGGAATAGGTCTTAATTGTGTATATAAACCCCAATTCGGCCAGACCATATTGACTAGTGCTTTTGTGAGTCTCAAAGAGTTTGAGAGAGATTTTATTTTGCTCTAAGATATCATTGATTGAGGAACAAAATAATTCACAAATAAATTCCATATAGTTCTTTATTATATTGTGAAAGTGTGTTTCATAATATTGGTCTAGCAACCAAGATCAAAGAAGCTCCTTTGATATTCGTTCGAAGTGTGGATACCGCTAGAGGGTGAAAATCATCATCTTCAAGGTTCGTGTTCAAGCTTTGTGATCGTGATCAAGTCTTCAAGTTTCTCCACCAAGACCAAAGAGAAAAATTTGATAGCCATCAAGGGTTAGTTATTCCTCTATTCATCTTGTTGTATTTGATTTAATCATATGAACGGATCCATGGCTTTGGGTTTCTTAAAATTTTAATTGCTATATTCCGCTGCGCATGTTACTTGGAAACCCAACAATAAGATCTTCATTAGAAATTCTAGACTAACCATCTTGGTAGAGGACGTAGATCATTTCCCGATCGAACCTTTTCAAATAGCGCGTATTAATTTCTTGTCATTTACTTTCAAGTTATTATCCTATCTCACTATTTGCTTGTTTATTCACTGTAGATTGATTGGATTGAATTGTGTTGTGTTGGTTATATCATTTTCCTTAGTTCCTTATTTCACTCACTTTGAGCCAAAATACTTAGAGTGTGTGCGCGCCCCCTTTATCAAGCTTTGCGCCTATTTACTTAACTAAATTCCGCTGTGCATTTCACTCACTCACTTAGGCACATTTCATAACGCTTATTTGATAAAGTGCGCATTTGCAATTGAGTTTATCAAGGGTACAAAAAGAATTTTAAAACAGCTATTCACCCCCTCTAGCTATTTTCCATACCCTTGTTGCCCTTTGGGACCAACAAGTGGTATCCGAGCAAACACCTTTATAAAACATTTTTTTTTTCAAGCTTAATAGCTTGGGTGCCGATTCAATACGGAAAACTCAAAACTTTCGGTAACTGCTAACTACACACATGTTCCAGTCTTTGATGAATATCCCTTTGACGTGTGGAAATTCAGCATCTTGACTCATCTCACCTCAATCGATGAAAGGCTTCATGACACCATGGTTTATGGACCTTACCTCCCAATAAAAGCGAATCCAAATCCATGCACCAACGCTGATCAACCAACCATCAAGAAACCAAAGGAAAAATGGACTGAGGAAGAAACAAGAAGAGTTGCAAATGATGGCAAATCAAGAAACATTCTCCTTAGCACTCTAAGCACGGCTATGAAACAACAAGTCATGCATTGTGCTACCACCAATGAGTTATGGGATGCCATTGAAGAGCATATAGAAGGATACACGGTTTGCAAGGAGAACAAGAGATACGAAGTGTAAAACAGATTCAACAATTTCTCTCAACTCCCCGGTGAAACTCTTAGACAGACTTATGAACGCTATTGTGAAATTATCAATCTATGTATTTCACTTGGAAAGAAGTTCTCTAATAAGGAATTAAATACTAATTTCCTTGTTGCTTTTAGATCAAGATACCTACATAAATCTAGCGCCCTTGAAGACGCTGGAACTTTAGATGTATGGACTTTATGCAAATCTTAAGGTTTATGAGCTCAAACTTCAGCGCATCAGTGAAACTGAAGGAAAATCAAAATCCATTGCTATGGTGGCGCATAGAGAGGAAGCGCATGCGCCTGCACCGGTACAAGATGAGAAATGTTCGGATCCTAAAATTTCTACTTCTGATCTATTAGACATGGATGATGAAGACTTCGCTTTATTTGTGAAGAGATTCCAGAAGTTCAGAAAATTCTCAAAACCCAACTCATTCAACAGAGCTCAAGGATCTACAAGTAGAGCTCCTCCAAAGTTCACGAGGAGCAGTGATTCTAAAAGAAAAGAAGACCTTGTTTGTTTTAATTGCAGGAAACCAGGACACTTTGCTTCGAGCTGCCCAATTCCCAAATTTGAGTACATGTAGAAGAAGAGCAGCCATATTCCCAAATTCACCCCCAAATTCACTCGTCACAAGGGAATGGTTGCTGAAGAAGAATCACCAGCAAATGATCAGAACACTTGGATTGAAACAGACTCAGAAGAGAGCGATAAAGACTATGATGATGGACTCATTTGTTTGGTGGCAAAGGATGATGAAGATGAAGTTTATGATTCTGATGATGACTACTCAAAGGATGTTCATGATATGAATGTCTTGAATAAACCTATCAAGAAATCTGCAGGTTTTCAATAGGTGAAAAAGAAGAAAGGAACAACCATCAGCGAGCTCGTTGAACAAGGATTTTTGACTCCGGCTCAAAGCGATTGTGGATTGTTATTTTCTAGATGTGATCTGAGTGCAAGAAGCAAGCTCAGAAAAGGCAACTACATCAGACCACAAGTTGAACCAATCCCTGTAGTCACTCATGATGAGAATATTGAAAAGCAAGAAAAATTATTCAAAGAGGCTGAAAAGGTAATTAGTAGATTCAGTGATATGAAGGAAGCTTTAGCACTATCATGTGATGAAATTTCCCAGCTTAAGACCGATAAATCTCTATTAAAATCTGAACTCACCCTCCTTAAGGAGCAGATAAAAAGCATGACTCCTCTTACTGTTAAAAACAATTATCTAACGGAACAGAACTCACTACTTAAATTTTAAAATGATGAATTGGTCGCTCAAATTACTGATCTAAAAAAGATTACAAATGAGTGGTCCAATTCTCGTGTCACTATGGACGGTATCTTTGAGTCCCAAAAAGCCAATGATGATAAAAGTGGCTTGGGATTCACATCAACTAGTGACAACTTTAAGTGTGATGTCTGTATTGAAAGAGATAGTGAATTTACAACTCAGCAAACTCATGAAATTCCTAAGGAAAAACATTCTAATTCAATGGGTAAAGGACAGGAAAAAGTCAAGAGACAAACATTCCATTATGTCTACCCAACGAAACAATTTGGGAAAGCTAAAGAGAAGGAAGTAGCTACAGATGAATCATCATCTAGCAAAATCATTCTTGAAACAAGGCGCGCTCCTTCTCCGAGTACACATTATGTGCCTAAGAGCCACGCGCCTCACCGCCGTGCGCCTCCTAGCCCTATGCGCCCTCCAAGAAATAGCGCCCCAAAATTTTAAAAGAAAGGTTTTGTTAAGGCTAGCTCATCTGACCCAAAGAAGAATTCTATCCCAAAGAAAAGTAAAGAGTTTGTAAAAACTCACGTGATTGGTGGCTTTCATCATTGTTCAATTTGTGATTGTTCATGACATAAGGTCATGGAATGCCTTTTGAGATTCACTCCCAATGCCAAAGGATGTAAAAATCCTAAGGTCAAGCAAGAGTGGGTCGTCAAAAGTTGCTAACTCTAGGACCCGAAAAGGAATAAAGGGGACCTATTTTAAATGTCTATATTTCAGGTTCTTTGCTTCATGGCTGGATCTTCAAAAGCTAAAACGTATGAATGGATTCTCGACAGTGGATGTTCTAGACACATGACTGGTGATGAATCCTTACTTGAAGATGTTCATGAAGAAAGAGGTCCCTCAGTAATATTTGGTGATAATAACAAAGGACATGTTGTAGCATATGGAAAGCTCAAGAAAGACAAAGTGTGCATTGAAAGAGTCTCTCTCGTCGAATACTCAAGCATAACTTATTATCCATATCTTAATTCTGCAACAAAGGCTTAGAATGCCATTTTACTTCAACGCAATGTCTTATCAAGAATGGCAAAACTGGAGCTACATTACTCTCGGGATATCGTAAGACAAATATTTACATTATTGATTTCCATAGTATGAACTCTAGTACTAATCATTGTTTTGTAGCTAAAAGTGTTAGCGAAAATAGTTGGCTGTGGCACAAGCGCTTAAGTCACTTGAACTTCAAGTATCTATCTAAACTCAGCAGGAATAATCTTGTTAAAGGACTTCCCAAGGTTGCTGATCATCATGACAAAAAGTGCGCCGCGTGTCAACTTGGCAAACAACCAAAGCAGTCTTTCTCAAGAAAGACAAATCCCTCAGCTACTAGATGTTTGCAACTGCTGCACATTGATCTATTTGGACCAGTCACCACCGCAACTATTAGAAGAAACAAGTATACTCTAGTCGTGGTGGATGATTATTCAAGATATACATGGGTGGAAATGATGATCTCAAAAGACGATTGTTATGGCATTTTGACCACCTTAGTTAGACTGCTCCAAACCTAAAAAGAAGATGACATCGTTAGTGTTCGATCCAACAATGGAACAGAATTCAAGAACAACGGTGTTGCTCGATACTGCGACGACCATGGGATAGATCACAACTTCTCAACCGCTGGAGTTCCTCAACAAAACGGCGTTGTGGAAAGAAAGAATATGACGTTGAGTGAAGCGGGAAAGACGATGATAGCTGAAGCAAAATTGCCTATGTACTTTTGGGAAGAAGCTATCAACACTGCGTGTTTTATTCAAAATCGTCCCCTCAACAACAAACTTCACAACAAGACTCTGTATGAACTTTGGCGTGGTAGAACTCCCAACATTGCATTCTTCAAAATCTTTAGTTGTAAATGTTATATCCTCTACAACGGAAACGAACATAGAGGTAAATTCGATGCCAAAGCCGACGAAGGTATTTTTGTTGGGTATGCCAAACATTCTAAAGCTTTTCACGTTTTTAATAGATCTACATTAGTGATAGTTGAATCTGTACATGTTACATTTGATGAACATTCTCTCCTTGAGTGACATTTGGCTCCAAATGTTACTAATGATTCTGTTGAGTTAAATGAAATAGGTGCTCCTATTCATGTTGCGCCTACACAAGATCAGAATCCATCAACTCAAGGAAATCCATCTACATCAGTTTCTCCTAACTCAATGTATGGCGCGCCTGGTGAATCTTCAGTTGCGCCTTCCTTGAATGTCGCGCCTCTTGATTCCTCTCACGCGCCTATATCTACTGCTGCATCTGGTGTTAACCCTAGTTTCAATTCTAAACTAGTTCAACCCCCCTAACTTTGATGATTTTGAAGCTGGTGAAGATGTACCAATTGAAGACCTTCAAATTACTACAACCCAACCTAACTTACCTCCTAAAATTCGTGAAGTTAGAGGTCACCCAATCAATAATATCATTGGTGATCTAAATGTTAGCGTTCGTACAAGGAGAGCTACTAACTTTGATGCTTACACTTCTTTTATCTCTCAAATCGAACCAAAGAAGGCTGATGAAGCGCTCCAAGATCATAATTGGGTTGTTGCAATGCAAGAAGAACTCAATCAATTTGAACGATGTAAGGTTTGGACTCTTGTTCCAAGACCAACTGATCAAGAAGTGATTGGTACGAAATGGGTGTTCAGAAACAAGATGGACGAGAATGGAACCATCACGAGAAACAAAGCAAGATTGGTTGCACAAGGCTATAGGCAAGAGGAAGGAATCGACTACGATAAAACTTTCACGCCCATAGCAAGACTTGAAGCTATCAGACTCTTTCTAGCTTACGCCGCTCATAAGAACTTCAAGTTATATCAAATGGATGTGAAGAGCGCGTTTCTAAATGATGAACTCCAAGAAAAAGTCTACGTAGCTCAACCACCTGTGTTTGAAGATTCACAATTTCCAAATCATGTGTACAAACTCCAGAAAGCTTTGTATGGGCTCAAGCAAGTGCCAAGAGCATGGTATGATACACTATCCAAGTTTCTCATTGAGAAAGGCTTCACGCGCGGTAAAATTGATACAACTCTTTTCATTGCCAAACATAATGGTCATAAATTACTTGTTCAAATTTATGTTGATGATATTATATTTGGTTCTACTAATGAATTGTTGTGAAAGCGCTTTGAGAAACTAATGAAGAGCAAGTTTGAAATGAGCATGATGGGAGAACTCACATTCTTCCTTGGGCTTCAAATCAAGCAAATGGATGAAGGCATATTTATCAACCAAGCCATGTACACAAGGGATCTAATCAAAAAGTTTGGACTAGAGAATGCTAAAGCATACGACACTCCAATGGCTACCGGCAACAAACTCGATAAAGATTTAAAAGGTAAACGTATTGATCAAATTCTTTACCGAGGTATGATTGGCTCACTCCTTTATCTTACTTCTAGTAGGCCCGATATTATGTTTAGTGTATGTGTTTGCGCTCGTTATCAATCTGACCCTAGAGAAGCGCACTTAATTGCTGTGAAACGTATTATACGATATCTCTCCGGTACTGTTAACCTTGGAATTTGGTACACCAAAGATTCGAATTTTAAACTTGTAGGTTATTCAGATGTGGATTATGCAGCGTGCACAATTTATAGGAAAAGCACAAGTGGCACATATCATTTCCTTGGATATCGACTTGTGTCATGGGCGAGTAAGAAATAAGCTTCAGTGTCTGTATAAAAAACGGAAGCAGAATATATCGTTGCGGTAAGTTGTTGCTGTCAGATTCTATGGATGAAGCAGCAATTGGTGGACTATGATATAATCGAAGAAAATTATCCCATCTACTGCGACAATACATCAACAATTGCGGTTTCTGAAAATCCTGTCATGCACTCCAAGACAAAACACATAGACATCAAGTATCACTTCCTCAAAGACCACGTGTAAAAAGGCAACATTCATTTGGAACACGTGGGAACCGACTTTCAAATCGCCGACGTTCTTATGAAAGCACTAAATGCTCAAAGGTTCATATTTTTGAGAGGTGAAATGGGTATGCTTGAACTCAACTAGTCCATATAGTTTTGTCATTACTAATGATTTTATGTCTTTTTGAGTTATGAACATCCTAGGTTCAAAAGTTAAATCAATTTCAAAATTTCAAGGAAACTTTACGCGCCAAAATCCCACGCGCCTCAACTTCTGCGCGCCCTTGAGTATATTGCGCCTTTATCATTCGCGCGCGCAATTGAGTAACACGCCTTCCTCTACTTAAGCAACTCCTACTCCTGCTCCTGCGCCTGTTAAACTCACGCTTCAATAACAAAAAGTCAGAGATAGAATATCATCTGAATTATTTGGGGAATTAGGAGAAGTACCAGTTCAGGGGGAGCAAGAGACCCTCAAGAGGCGCATAACTATCCCTGCGCCCCCAGCTCCCGCACCTCCCACCCCAGTTCCAACGACTTCTATGACTTAGTGATTCGAGAAGATTTGTGGATGCATTTGGCGAATCAAGTGCTGACTTTATTCCTTCACCAACTCCGCGCCCTACTCCTGCGCCCCGCTCCACTCATGCGCCTCCTCCTCAGACTCAAGATATGAGTCTTGTTATTTCACTCCTTCAGCAACTCCAGAATGGCCAAGTTCGTATTGAATCTCAATTTGAACTTCAAGCTTCAATGATTGCAAACCAGGCAGATGAGATTGCTACCATTAAGGGGGAGATGAAGCGCATCAGCGATGATATCAAGGACAAACATTTCCTTACTCCTCAGCGCTCTATTGATAAGTATTGGACTATCACTGATGGGCACTTGCGCTATATCAGAGATGGAGTTTTTGATACTTTTTTAGTAGTCAACCGGTCTTCTCAACTTATAAATTAGATTGCTCGTTCAGTGAGAGAAATCGAAGAAGGATTGAAGGAAGACGACGCGCCTCCTAATCCTTAGTTTTCATTTGATTGTAAGTTGTTAGTAAAACCCTTTTGAAGATAGTGATTTTCGTGCTTACATGTTTTAGCACCTTTTGTCTTTGTTCTATTGAATACTTGTAATCTGTAGCTCTTATATTTCAAGTATTAATGAGAACAATGCATCACTATTGTTTCAAACCTTGTTCATTCAAACTTCTTGTTTGTAAAACAATGAATGTTTTGTTTAAAATCATATGCATCATATTTGAACTGTTTCATATTTTCTTGAATTGAGTTTAAACTTTGTTTAAACACATTTCAAAACTAAAACTCATACATTTTGAATGTGTTAACTGTTATTTCTATATTTCCATTTGTAATAATTTATCTTTATTGGAATAGATTTCTTGGAGTAGTGTGTGCATTAACTAGAGATATGATTTACCAATTTCATTTATTTTGACATGTTATTATCAAGTATAATGTTTGTCCCTGATATAGTAGGTAATGGCATCAATCAAATAGGGGGAGATTATTGGGTATGCCCACTCATATCTCAGTTTTAATGTAATATGATTGATTAGATTTGATTGATCCATCACCTAAGTTTTATTTCATGGACTTTAGACCCACATGTAAGAAGTATTTATACTTCATTTTTTAGGTAGTCCATTTGAATAAAATAGGCTTAGGAATAGGGCAAGAATATTAAGATTCAAGAAAATCATAAGTTTGAGCTAAAATATGCGCCTACGCGCTGCGCCTATGCGCCGCCCCTACGTGCCGCAAGAATATCATCATTCAAGAAAATCATAAGTTTGAGCCAAGCTATGCACCGCCCCTACGCACCACAAGAATATCAACATTCAAGAAAACCACAATGTTGAGTTTGAGCCGCGCCTACGCGCCGCCCCTACACGCCACCCCTACGCGCCGCAAGAATATCATCATTCAAGAAAATCACAAGTTTGAGCCAAGCTATGCGCCGCCCCTACGCGCCGCAAGAATATCATCATTCAAGAAAATCATAAGTTTGAGTGAAGCTATGCGCCTACGCACCTCTCACTCACGCGTCTCTTACTCACGCGCCTAACTCACGCTCCGTGCCTATGCGCTTAGCTCACGCGCCGCGCCTACGCGCCTCGCTCATTGCGCCTGCGCCCCATATCGCACGCGCATGATACGCGCCTCTTTGTCTCAACGCGCCTCAGTGATAATGATTTAACTTGAGACATGATTTACCGATTTCATTTATTTGGACATGTTATTATCAAGTATAATGTTTGTCCCTGATATAGTAGGTAATGGCATCAATCAAATAGGGGGAGATTGTTGGGTATGCCCACTCATATCTCAGTTTTAATGTAATATGATTGATTAGATTTGATTGATCCATCACCTAAGTTTTATTTCATGGACTTTAGACCCACATGTAAGAAGTATTTATACTTCATTTTTTTAGTAGTCCATTTGGATAGAATAGGCTTAGGAATAGGGCAAGAATATTAAGATTCAAGAAAATCACAAGTTTGAGCTAAGTATGTGCCTACGCGCTGCGCCTATGCGCCGCCCCTACGTGCCGTAAGAATATCATCATTCAAGAAAATCATAAGTTTGAGCCAAGCTATGCACCGCCCCTACGCGCCACAAGAATATCAACATTAAAGAAAACCACAATGTTGAGTTTGAGCCGCCCCTACGCGCCGCAAGAATATCATCGTTCAAGAAAATCACAAGTTTGAGTGAAGCTATGCGCCTACGCGCCTGTCACTCACGCGTCTCTTACTCACGCTCCGCGCCTACGCGCCTAGCTCACACGCCGTGCCTACGCGCCTAGCTCATTGCGCATGCGCCCCATATCGCGCGCGCATGATACGCGCACGATTCAATCTACGCGCCGCACCTACGCGCCGCACCCATGTGCCTGTGCACGTGCTATGCGCCCCAATGGCTCAAACGCGCCTCATGATGTGTTTCAACACTTAGAAGATTTTCTGAAGACTTGAAGAAATTCAAACTACCCCAAAGATCCAACGGTGGTTAAATAACACGTATGCAACCGCATCTAAGGAAACTTGTCCATAACGGTCATATTTGTGTTATATGTCTAACAGCTATAAAAGACACATGCTCCACTCAATGAGCGACAACACATCTGTCCTTTAACCTTATCCACAAGGGATTTCTAACGGCTAGTTTTTGGAGCTCACCTATAAATACCCCATAACTTCAAACATTTGAAGTTGCTAAGATATTCAGAATTTCTCTCCAAGCATTTGTTGAAGATTTGAAGATTGCCTTTGATTTACCAGAATTCTCAAGAACATCTTCATACCTTCATATTTAGCCCAGATCCTCAAGCAAAAACACTTTAGTTTTCTTGTGCTCTCAATCTCAAAGATCTAAAGAGCCTTGAATCTAAAATCACACACGCACATCTTTAAGTTTGATCACTTAGATCTTTCTTTAAGAGATACACCGGTTTTGTCTAGGATTTGTTCTTTTATAGAATATTAGATCTTGAGTTAGTGTATAAGCTCAAACGTTTTAATTTGTAACACTCACTCATATTATAAGATCTTCATTAGAAATCTAAGACTAACCATCTTGGTAGAGGACGTAGATCATTTCCCGATGGAACCTCTCCAAATAGCGCGTATTAATTTCTTGTCATTTACTTTCAAGTTATTATCTTATCTCACTATTTGCTTGTTTATTCATTGTAGATTGATTGGATTGAATTATGTTGTGTTGGTTATATCATTTGCCTTAGTTCCTTATTTCACTCACTTTGAGCCAAAATACTTAGAGTGTGTGTGCGCTCCCTTTATCAAGCTTTACGCCTATTTACTTAACTAAATTTCGCTGTGTATTTCACTCACTCACTTAGGCGCATTTCATAATGCTTATTTGATAAAGTGTGCATTTGCAATTGAGTTTATCAAGGGTACGAAAATAATTATAAAACAGCTATTCACCCCCTCTAGCTATTTTCCATACCCTTGTTGCCCTTTGGGACCAACACTCTGCATCTCCAAATCCCACCTCGAATCACTGCAGATCTCATAAGAAACAAACGAACTGATTTAAATTATCTCACCTCGAATCTCCGCAGATCTCCAAATCCCACCTCGAATCTCTGAACTTATAGATGTTCTGCGGATTCAAAAGTTTCAGAATTTATCCCTATAAACAAAGTGCAAATTGTTTGCAGAGAAGGAAACTAAATTTGGATTGATTCATCGTAAGGGCCAATGGCAGGCTTAAGCCTTGTTTCTGGACACACGGATGAAATATCCAATCTGTAAATTGTTTACAGAAAATTTAGAATCCATCCCCATAATTTTGCAACATAATTAAATCACAAGACTTTGTTTCTGTTAATTAATTAGATTAATTAGTATTCTTTCATCTTGTATTTAATTTAATCAAACATGCACAGATCTGGGCTCATGGGTGTTTGATTTCGTGTTATTATTCCGCTGCGCATGATGCTTCAAAACCCAACAACAAGGTCATTTACTGCATAGGCAAAGTTTTTTTTTTAAAAAAAAACAAAACAAAAAACAACCCCTCATCTTCCTCCAAAAACGTTTCTCTCACTCTCTCCAGCCGTATCCCATGTTTCTGGCGCCCCAAGCATCTCCTCAACACCCCCATTAGTAGAACATAGTCGACAAGAAACAAGGTTGGGAAATTGTGTTATTTGAGACAGTCACCCAACCAACCCAACACACAGGCATTTCAACAAGCACCTTTGATGCATCTTCTCTGGATTGGTTGTATAACAATCAAGCTACACCACATTTACAGTATTACAACCAATTTCTACAAGATTTACTTGGAATATCTAAGACACCAACAACTGTTGGATGTTATGCCCTAGGCCCTTGAGAAAGGCCTATGCGTTATATCATAGCTTCATTGATATAGAGATAACAAACCCGATTATTATATCTTTTGAATGTTTATTATACTGATCATTATCCCTAGCACTTATGAAGAACTAGCATGAGTTTAATGGATAATCATATGATGATTATAGCGCATAGGATGCGGATTAAACTTGTGGGTACATGTTGGAGAACAAGTACTTGATAGACCCGTTATGAGATTTATGTCATGGTCAAATGTCATAATTAGATCTCATAATAGTTATATCATTTATCCTTAGACCTGAGATTATCATAGTCTTCCACATGATGAAAATTATGTTTGACGTACTCAAACGCTACCCCTAACCGGGTTGTTATAAAGGCTACGATTGGCATAATCAGATTCTTGTAGGGAAGAATGATAAGTCAAGATAGGATTTGTCCCTCTCTCAAGAGAGATATCTGCTTGGCCACTCGATGAGTAAGATTGATAATAATGTACGGCCGTACCAAAATGAATTGAAGTGTTCAATGTTATTTTCTCATATCAATCTACTCGAGATCGGGAAAGCATTGGACAACATAAGTTGACGTGGACCATGACTTATGTCCAATATGATATCGCGTGACAAAAGGATTGTGATATGTTCTAGAAGGTTACTTTGGACTTTCAAAGTTATACTAATTGGGTAGTCATAATGGCTTACTAGAGTCCGCTTATGACTTACGGGTTTTGACTGGTTCTAACTTGTTGCCAACATAGTATAATCCTATTGGGTTACACACAATAGAACGGATTGAAAAGGCGAAAAATCTGGGAATTATTAGACTGGCCACCGCACGGCTACTTGAGTGGCGTACGGCTCCTATGGAGCCGTACGGCCCCTCCCCACGTAACAGTCCAGTTTGTTCAAATCCAGATCCCAAACAGAATTAGGTCAAACCCTATATATGATATACAGTCGGGTTCGACAGCCTCTAATGTTGATTTTGGAAATCACAAACAATTGTTTTAGAAACAATAAATAATAGAGAGGTATGATTATTTACTTTGAAATTCATGATCGTCAAAATACAATAATCAATGGAGCAAGATAATTCCTATGAAGAAATCGTTTCTTCATCAAGCCTTGGGTCTAGCAATCCAGATCAAAAAGGTGTTCTTGATATCCATTCGACGCGTGGATACCGATAGAGGGTGTTTCCTTTAGCACCTTAAAGTCCGTGTTCATGGATGCGATTTTCAAGGGTTAGTTTCTTTCATCTTGTATTTAATTTAATCAACATGCACGGATCCGGGCTCTTGGGTGTTTGATTTTATCTGTTTATTCCGCTGCGCATGATGCATCAAAACCCAAACTACTGCTCCAGTTACCAAGGTTTCGAAGCAACATTTTCAAATTTCAACTCATTTTCATCAGAACCCATATTTTAGGCTACAACAAACCAAAATTTCAGCAACGACCAAAAAATTAGCATCTTCGATAGCACCAACATTTCAGGCGACTTAACCTACGTTTCAGGCATCGTCAACTACACCTAAAATTTTAGGCAGCATCACCATTATTTCAAGCAACTTCGACTGGAATTTGATCTTGACCTTGTTGCTCATTTCAATACTTTAGGATTTGCTTCATGGCGCGGAACATTTCGTCGGAAACTCGCCAGATTCTGGAGAGAGGAATGGAATAAGGGGTTGGGAGAAAAAAATGGCGGATTAGGGAGAATCCGTGAAGGAGCGAAGGGGAATGGTGGGGTGGCGCAAATATGGGGTCGGACGGCTGACGAGAAAGGTACAACAGTGAAGATCTTGTTGTGAATTGGGTTGGGGATCGCCGGAAAGAGTTGGCAAAAAGAGGGGGAGTGAGGGTTGGATGGTTGATTTGTGAAAAAGGGCTTGGGGAGGAAGAAGATGGGTTTAGGTTATTTTAGTAAATTTATAGACAGAAATACCCTTAAATATGTCATGTGAGTGGCACCTGATATACCTTTTGTTAAGTACCATCCAAAATTACACTTGATTGCAACAAAAAGACACATTTAATAACCAAATTGTAACAATGACAAATTGGATAACCAATTGAAATATTATGACAAACTCAGGAAACTAAATTGCAATTTTCCCTATTAAGAAATCAAGGCAAACATGGGTCAATAATAGTAGTGTGTGGAGGATATAATTATCCATTAATAAGACAAGTGGGTAAAAAATACTCCTTCCGTCCCAAAGTATATGTCCACTCTCTCATTTCCACGGAGATTAAAAAAATGTTAGAAGTGGTGTAAGTGTTGTGAGTATAAAAGTAAAGTATGAGAGATAATGAGTGGGAGGGAATAATAAGTTTATTGGTGTTGTGAGTATAAAAGTAAGTAGGAGAGAGAATGAGTAGGAGGAATAGTAAAGATTTTTTGCCATTTTAGGAAGTGGACATATACTCTGGGACAGACTAAAAAGGAAACCATGGTACGGAGGGAGTAGATAGGTAAGTGATTTTTTTTTGTAATATACTCCCTCCGTCCATTTTAAACTTCAAAAAAAAAAATGGGTTCAAGAATTAAGAAAAAGTGCTTTATATATTAAAATATTGTGAGTGGAGTAAAATTAGTGGGATTAGGGGATTTGGGTTTTTTAAGCAATCTAACTCTGATTCACTCCAAAACGCAACTTACATCATTCAGAAACATACAATCACACTTACAAACTGAATTTTCGAATTCCTTCCATATTAGTTACAAAATTTTGAAACTGAAAAATTCAAAATCCCTCTCTATCACTTACAAAAGGTTATAAATACAACCGGTTCAAACTTACAGTTTGTTCTTTCTTCATAAACATATAAACACATTGCTACAAAATGAAGAAGAATATGTCAACAGATGAGAGGAACTTGTTGGGTCAGTTTTCGTCACAGTCAAACGATGGTCAAAAGCTTCAAAAAGGAACAGCATCACGAGCAGCTACAAAATTTGGAATGTCCTTGAAGTCAGTTTATACATCTTGAGCTTTGGTGAAGAAGCTCCAATATCAAGGTAAACCTGTTACTTTAATCTCAAAAAATGTTGGTGTACATAAATAAAAAAGAATCCTATTTGATTAAAAAGGGTTTTACATGACCAAATCTTATATATATATATATATATAATAGTTGGTGAAGAGGGCTATGGTTTTGACACATAGACAAACATAGGTTAAAGATTCATTTGTGTGAACCCACATCATCACTAGGGATGGCAAGGGGTCGGGTTCGGATCGGATCAGGCCTGATCCGAATCCGATCCGAATATTAGAACCCCTTTCCCGAACCCGATCCGATCCGAAACCGCCTGATCCGAACCCCGATCCGAACTCCGATCCGAGCCGAGGCAGTAAAAAAAAATTTGGTAATCTCTCTTCCATCAAGAACAATCCCTAATTGCAAGTCCCCATTAATCCCTAATTGCCGGTTCCCATCCAATAGATTAGAATTAGTCTTTTATCTTTGTAAGGAGAACGCGATGGCGAGGATGCTGTAGTGGACAGCGACGGAGACGAGGGCGGCGACGGAGCCGGCGACGACGATGCTGGACCTGGTCAATGGAACGGCGATCTGGGTTTGACGGATTTTTGGTTAGATTTGGGAAACGTTGAATAGAGAGAGACGAGGAGAAGGAGAGCCAAGAGAAGAGCGAACGGCGTTACCGTCACAGACACCGGCACGGGCAACGGCAACTGCGCATAGAGAGAGAGAGTCATGAACGTTGCATAGAGAGAGAGAGAGAGTAGGGAACGGCGTTGCGATGGGAGAGAGAGGGGGGAGTCGGCGAGACCGAGGAAAATAAAATCCTAAACCTAGATTTTTTCTTATATAGGGAGGGTGTGTGTGTATTTTCTATAACATGAGGGGGTAGTAGTAAAAATTATAAATTTAATAGGTTCGAGTCGGATCGGATCAGGGGGTTCTACCGAAACCGATCCGAACCCGATTGGATCTTTAAAAATGCAAACCATATCCGAAATTTTCGGATCGATTTCCCTTCGGTACAGATCGGGTTCGGTCAAATTGCCATCCCTAATCACCACCACCCTAAATGTGTGTGACTTTTGATATTTTCATTATTAGCTAATACTATTAGCTCATAATATTAGTTATGATATAAGTTAACAATTACTATTAATAGTATTAGTTAACTATAATAGTTACTATACAAAGTTAACTATTACTATTAATAGTATTATTTAACTATAATAGTTACTATACAAGTTAACTATTACTATTAATAGCATTAGTTAACTAATACTATTAATAGTAATAGTTAACTATGATAGTTACTTTATTAGTTAGTTTTTACTATTAATAGTATTAGTTAACTATAATAGGCTATATACATTAACTATTAGTATTATTAGTATTGGTTAATTATAATAGTTATTATATAAGTTAAATTATTAATTTTTAATATTAACTAATTATAATAGATACTATATCTATTAACTATTACTATTAATAGTATTAGTTTATTATAATAATTATAATAATTATAATAATAATAATTATTATTATTATATAGATTAATCATTACTATTAATACATATTAACTATTACTATCAATAATATTAGTTAATTGTAATAATTATTATAATAATAGTAATCATATAGATTAACTATTATTATTAATGGTATTAATTAAAATAATGATTACTATATTAATTAAATATAATTAAAATATTTTTTTGAGAAATAGTATTGGTTTCCAGTGCAGAGCACGGGTTACCCGCTAGTATATATATATATATATATATATATATATATATATTAAAAGTCAAGGTAGAGTCTTTAGGTGGTGCCATATGAACAAGTTTTGGGTAACTCTTACTTTTGATAGTGCCACATCATCCATAACATTTTACTTATGTGACTTTTCATTTTTCCTTTATTAGCTAATAGTATTAATTAATTATAATAGTTACTATATTAGTTAACTATTACTATTAATAGTATTAGTTTATTATAATAGTTAACTATATAAGATAACTATTACTATT
This sequence comes from Campanula takesimana, assembly GCA_026119855.1. Taxonomy (NCBI): domain Eukaryota; kingdom Viridiplantae; phylum Streptophyta; class Magnoliopsida; order Asterales; family Campanulaceae; genus Campanula; species Campanula takesimana. The sequence continues at coordinate 686,268 of JAOWBW010000271.1, read as the reverse complement.
AATAGTATACGTTAAGTATAATAGTTACTATAAAGGGTAACTATTACTATTAATAGTATTAGTTAACTATAATAGTTAACTTTATAAGATAACTATTACTATTAATAGTATTAGTTAAATGTAAAAGTTATTATATAAGATAAATATTACTAGTAATAGACTAATAGTATTAGTTAATAGTAATAGTTAATTATATAACATTATTATTATTATTAGTAATATTAGTTAAGTGTAATAGTTACTATATAAAGTAACTATTATTAACAATAATATTAACTAATTAGAATAGTTACAGTATATTGTAACTATTACTATTATTAGTATTAGTTACTACTATATATAGTAACTATTACTTTTAACTTATTATTTATGATATTCCCTCCGTCTCAGGGTATGAATCATACTTTCTATTTTGGTACATTCTAGAGTAAGAGTCTCTTTCCTAAAATAGCAAAAAATCTTTACTATTCATCTCACTCATTCTCTCTCATACTTTACTTTTATACTCACAACACCAATCAATTCACTATTTCTTCCCATTCATTCTCTCTCTTACTTTACTTTTACACTCACAACACTTAAATCACTTCCACAATTTCTTATTATCAGTTCATTTAAGAGCTAGGACTCTTACTCTGAGACGTAGGGAGTACTACTTAGGTAACCATTATCTTTTAATTTACTATTTAAGCTCATAATTACTATAATATTAACTATAATTAAAAAAATATTTTCTCAATTGATCAAGAGTAAAAATTGACATCATTATGGGACAAACAAAACAAAGTAAATTTTTAAAAAATTAATAAAGTTATTCTTAACCAATACTATTAACCAATCTTAATATTTATACTTTAGTAACTAAATCTATTTCAACTATTATTAAAAAATCAAACGTAGATTTATATATATCTTTAAATTTATTTATATTTATTTAAAATATTTAATAATTATATAATGTAATTATAAATATCCACACACAAAAAAAAACATTGTACAAAGCACGGGTTAATCCCTAGTGTAAGGAAAAATATTACATTTACCCTGGTGAAGATAAACCCCACAGAACATGCCAATCAAAAAGATTCATTACAAATGTGATGTTTTTGTGTGCTGTGAGTAGACCAATTTATGCAGAAAATAGTGACTTAATATTTGATGAAAAAGTGGTATGTGGCCATTTACTAAAGTAGAAATGGCAAAGAGGAATAGTCGAAATAGAGAAAGAGGCACGCCAGTCACAAAGCCATTGGATTCCATTAACAAGGAGGTCACAAAGGAAATACTCATCAACCATGTAAGTTTTCAATTTTTAAAACTATTTATGTCATGCATTTTTTTCTATTCATATTTTTATGCACATAATTTTTTTTATTGTAGGTTATTCCTGCAATCAAACAGAAATGGCCACAAACAACAAGCAAAAACATCATAATACAATGAGATAATGCTCCTCCTCACACCAACAACAATGATAAAGATTTAAGAGATGTAGCAAGTGCTGATGGTTTCAACATAGAGTTGCAATTTCAACCCCCTAATTCCCCCGACACAAACATCAATGACCTAGGGTGGTTCAGATCAATTAATAGTCTCAAAACAGATATTCAAGCCACAACAGTTGATGAATTGGTCAAAGCCGTAAAAGAATCATTTGAAGCACTTTCACATGAGACACTAAACAAGCTTTTTCTAACTTTGCAAACTTGTATGATTGAAATCATGAAGGCAAGAAGAAGCAACAACTACAAAATCCCACATCTCAAGAAAGATGCATTGCAAAGAATTGGACAGTTACCCACGGACATAGAAGTGGATGAAGGTTGGTAAGAGATTGCATAATGTTTTTAAAAGATGTCAGGCATTCGCAAGGACTAGAACTCATACTGTATGACTTGGAACTAGTGAATTTCACTATGTGAAATGGTTTGTGCAAAAGTTCAGGTACATTTTGTTTTTTGAGTTTTGTAAACCCTCATAAAATTATCATCACATGGCACATGTAAAGAGGGACAGCTTTTGTAAAACTCCTTTTGTAAACCCTCGGAAAAATATCATCACAGGGCTGATGTACAGAGGGACAACTTTTGTAAATCTTCTTTTGCAAACCCTCAGAAAAATAGCATCACAAAGCACATATAAAGAAGGACTACTTTTGTAAATTGAAGTCTTCAACTTTAGCACAAATTTTAACACAAAGCACACACTAACACAAACCTAGCCAAAGACTCTCAGCAAAGAATTCATCATAGAGAACAATTCACCAATTCTTGTCCAATTGCAGTCATACAAACAAAGAAAAAAAATGTAGTATTAGTTGTTACCAGCAAATTCCAACTGTTAGGATTCACTATTTTGAACCGCCCTACTTGATTTGATTGAGCCATGCCACGTGTTTTTTTTATGGACTATAGGGAATATGTAATGAAGTTTTATACTTCAATTTTTAGATAAGTCCATTTCTAGATTTTTATTTGTCATAGGCTGAGATATGTTCGGTTTGTCCCTCAGCGGTTTGGTCGTTCAAACCGCACTTGCTGTAATATTCAGACCGGCTGCATAGAGCCATATAGTTCATGAAACCGAGTTCTGCAGTTTTGAAGAAACAACACTTCAAGTCCTTCGTGGAACTGCTCCAACTTATTTGGCAGAACCACAGATTATTTATTAAAGAATTCAAGTGTTGTCAGTTATTCCTCAAGATAAACATTCCCTTTATAACCATAAAGGAATGTCTTATGATTTGACATATGACTTCATGTTAACTTGAAGTTTCTGCAAGGAATGTCGGTTTTGTCCAATAGATTCAAATATTTACCATTAGTCCTTTCTTTGCAATAAAGGACAATGTCAGGTAGTGGTGGAACAACTACCTAGGTCTACAAGATAAAATAAAGGAAGACAATGACAGCTCAACCAATGGGATTTTGACAGCAGCTGTACCTTCAAGATTTGAATCAGATCTTTGTCCAACGGTCACAAGACTACTCTCACTATAAATAGCCTTCATTTCTAAAAAATGAAGGTTACTGAGCTTTGAAGAGAGAAAATTACCAAGTGTTCAAAATTTTCCTTTGAAGATTTTCCCCAGATATTAAAACCTTTATAGATCTCCTTAGCAAACCCAGAATTCTGCATAAAGCTAAACAAACCTCATTTCTCAGCCTTGTAGCACGAAAGTTTTCTTATGCTCATCTTCACTTAGATATTTAGAGCATTTGATTTATTTCCCACACACACACCCGGATTGTATGATCACATAGATTATACCATTCGAAAACACTGGTTTTTAGAATAGCTTTGATAGGTTAGATTGTAGGGGTGTAAATAGCTCGGTTTAGCTCGGTTTGGGGGAATTTAGAAGCCGAACCGCTAGTCATCAGTTTGAAGAAATCCCAGACCGAGCTAAACCATAAAAAATTTCAAACCGAGCTGAGCTAAACCACCATGGTTTGGTTCGGCTCGGTTTGAACCGCAGTTTGATTTTGCGGTTCAAACTGTGTTTTAAACCACGGTCTGAACCACAATACATTATGCATACCCTACTTCCGAGTTCAGACTATATCTAAAAGTTTAAGTCCAAACATATAATTAGAATTCATAACATTTACAAATACTTGAAGTCTAAACACAACTACAAATTACAATGGTTTGAAATATAAACATCCAACCAAAGTACCAAATGTTAACCTAAACGTGCAACAAAATTAAACGGACTAGCAGTTCAACAAAGTTCAACATTACTGTTCGATAGAAAATGAAATAAAGTTTAAGTTAACACATTCAACGAAATGATAAGCAGATAAAATGGTAAGGAGTTTCGGTGCCAAAGTGTGATCCTAACATCGTAATTCCATTCTTCAAAATGCCTGCAATAAAGAAAAGAAAAAAAATTAAGATAATCATTTGTAAAGAAATAAACATGCAGGTAATCATTTATTCCTTCCGTCCCAAAATGATATTCATACTTTTTTCCTTCGCATTAATAATAGAGAAAAGAAGTACGAAAATCATTTTGGGACGAAGGGAGTATATGAATATGCCTTAGAAAAGGCCACAATCATTTACTCCCTCCGTCCCAAAATGATCTTCATATTTTTTCCTCCGCAGTAATAGAGAAAAAAAGTATAAAAATCATTTTGGGATGGAGGGAGTACATGGATTCTCATTTGTAGTTCAAACCAGAATAAAAAAAGAAATGCATAACAAACAAGAAACAATTGCTTACAGCACTTCATGGTTCAATAGCTTGGCTTCGTAGCTCGGCTAAACGGTTCGACCTAGTGGCTCGGTTTACCGGTTTAGCTCAATGGTTCGACTTATCGGTTTGAAACCGCGGTTCGGTCTGGATTAGCTCGGCTCGGCTCGGTTTGGTTTGGTTTGAGGGGTTAAACCGCAAGCCAAACCGAGCTAAGCGGTTTGCTAATTTTTGAGACCGAGCTAAACCATTTATGTTCGAAAGCTAAGCTAAACCCCACGGTTTAGCTCGGCTCGGTCTCAAACCGCGGTTTGAACCGAACCGCTGATAGCCCTATTAGATTGTATGTTTAGAGTTTAGATTCATCTTTGTAATCTTGTAAAAGCTCCTCTAAATTAATACAAGTCTAGTAGCTATTAGAAAATCCTAGACTAACCATCTAGGTAGAGGACATAGTTCATTCAAGAACGAACCTCTCCAAATTGGTGTGTTTGATCTTTAATTTTCTGTCTTGTCCTTTACTTTCATGTTTGTGGTTTCTCACAAGTTCCTACTATGAAATGATCTGAAAAATGACAAGTGTTTTCCTTTGATCTTGAAGTTTTAATTATCTTATGCATCATACTGTTTTTCAACCCACTCAAGCCGCCTAACTCTTTATCTATCCATTTTAGTCAAAACGCAAACTTCCGCTGTGCATTTTATCTATTTGGTTTTCTGCTTTGAACTGCAGTTGGGTAAATTGATAAGTACTCGGTTGAATTTTATAAGGGTATTTTCGAAAAAGTTGGAACCTCTATTCACCACCTCTAGCGGTTCTATACCCTTGTTGCCCTTTGGGACCAACACTAACTCTCAGTTAAAATTCATCACAGAGAACATTGGGTCAAAATCCATGCTTACAACACTAGATATCAACCAAAATCCATTCAAACTAAGACAAAATGTAGTACCAGTTCTTATCAGTTAAGTAGTGGGCCAAAAAACAACATAATCAGAATAATCAGTAAGCTAATCATCATTTCACACACATTCAGACTCCCACAAATCTCATCTCGTGCTTCTACTGTAAAATAAATGAAAGAGATAGACAGAGATAACCTTTAGACATTGTGATCAACATCTTTGATATGGCTTCAGTGTCCAACTCAGAATAATAAGGACTATGGTCTGGATCTGGGCCAATCAACTAAGGAAAGTACAAACCCATCAGTTCAAGGCAACTTCGGTGGCGACGTTTTTTGGATTCCTCAGACAAAGGGCGTTCAGTAATTGATGAGCTAGAAGAAAGTTTTTCAATTCGCTCATTCATATTTTCTCAAACGCTGCATATGAAGCCGCAGAGGCGCATCTGTCAGACACCGGCGACACCGGTGACTCCTCCTCACAAACCCCCAAATTTGTTTCCTCAACAATGGTCTCCTCAGCACTGGAAAAGAGAGTCTTCGGCACGACCGTCGCCTCCAGTGACCAATCGGAAGAGGAAAATGGTAGAAACGGTGATGGTGATGGCGACGGCGGTGGAAAATCATCGGCAACAAACCCTAACTCGAGCTTTGAGTCTGATTCGCCGACTGTTAAGGCTGAAGAGACCAAATCACGATTTTGGGGTGAAGGAGACGATTGTGTTATCGGGAAAGTAGAGGGGTTTTGAGGCGGCGGGTCCATTGTTGAGAGATGAAGAAGAGAGAGTCTAGGGTTCCATGGAATCGCCGTCAATGAAGATAGAGGGGAGGGAAGCTTTTTGTTACTGGGGTGGGTGGTTAATGGTTAGAGTTTCTTAAAGGGGTTGAGTTGAGTTTGAGTTGGGTTAGGTTAGATTAAGACAATGGGCTGGGTTAATTAGTGTTAGTGGGTTGGGTTATGATTAATTGGGTGGGGTAGGAGTAGAGCCGTCAATTCGGGACCGTCCCGTCGGGATGTCCCGTCCCACTATATATATGGGACAGGACAGTATATTCTTATCCTGAAAAAATGCGGGACTATTCGGGACGTCCCTATGGGACGCGGGACAAAACGGTATTGGACGGGACGGGACGGGACGTCCCGTATTTTTTTGAAAATTCTTGCTCAAGTAGAAGTAGTATGTTTTTTACTGAATAAAACACCCACACAAGATTTTATTTTATTTTTCCGTATCTAATTTCATTATTGCTGAGATAATAACTCGTTAGAATACATAAGAGATAAAGAAGCAGCTTTTAATCAAAGCTAACCAAGGTTAATGAGTTTTTATCTTAATCAAACAGTTACTCTTTGTTTCCTCTTATTATGGCTTATGTGGCATGATTTAATTGGTCTCTACAAATATAGGTGTTTATAGCGACACCGTATAAATTTTTTTCTCTAAAAATATTATGTTATTTTGAGTGATGAAACTTGAAAAATTGACATTTTTTTATCCGGTGATCGCGTCAACCTATCCCGTCTTTGTCCCGAATTGTCCCGCGTCCCGAGGTGATTTGGGATGGGATGAGGTATTTACGTCCCGCGATAAATTGGTCCCGTCCCGTCCCGTATAGTTGGCGGGACATCATAGTTTTGTCCCGTCTCGTTGTCCCGAATTGACGGCTCTAGGTATGAGTATAATATTAATAAATAAAAAAAATCATTTTTGGATTTTGGAGTTTAAGATGGGACGCTCAAAATGGAAATTTTTGAAGTTTAAACTAGAACGGAAGGAGTATGAAATTTTTTATCAGGACAAGACAAGATTGTTTAAAACACTGTGTTAATACATTGTCATTTAAAGAATTAAACAATTAAAAACCTTAATTTAATCTAGGAGTATGGGATATACCAAAATTGAAATTAAGAACCTTACGCTGGTACTAGGGAGGGAGTAATAAGAAATGAAATCAGGAAGCTAAAAACCTTAAGCTCAAGCGGCGGCAGCAATGGCGGACGATGGGTCGATGAGCATATACCGAGCTTCGAGAACGATCAAGCGCAAAGACAACTCTCTCTACAACGCTTTACGCTCTATTTACGAAGACTCTATCTTCGTCTCGGAGATCGCTCAGCTATGGCCGGAATTACCTCTCGTCGCCAATCTCCGGTGCGGACTCTGGTACTCTTCCAAATTTCACTCCAATTGTTACTTCAAATCGACAGACGGACACACCAACAACTTGTCCTTCAATACCTCTCGTCTCAATCTCCACCTCGCCGCCCTCGCCGGTTCTTCCCTCTCTCTTCCCTGCATTACTTTTCAATCAATTATACTCCCTCCGTCCCGAAATGATCTTCTCATTTGGCATTTCTCATTGTCCCAAAAAAATTTCTCATTTCTACAATTTAAGCTTAAATATGCATAAACACAAAGTGAAACAAGCGCTCAACCTTAAAATGTTTGAATAGTCAAATGTGAAAATCATTTTGGGACTGAAGGAGTATTATATGTACAAATGCATTTACGTTCTCCCTCTGTCCCTAAATGAGTGTTTTTTTTATCGTAACTTTGTCCCTAAATATTTTTTTTTTCGAAACTTTTTTCACCGGTCTCTTTATACTTGCAAAACTAAATGTTTGGAAAGGAGATTACAAGATTATATAGGAATCTTTGCCACCAAATTGTACAAAAAGTTGAGATTTTCAGATGTCCCTTAAAATGAAATTTGGACACTCATTTAAGGACAGAGGTAGTATGATATACTATAAAATTTCTGAGTCATTTTTCGTGAATATGCATAGTAATCCCTCCGTGTTATGCCTGATTTTTTTATTTAGGACTTATATGTAACAAGGGAATGTTGTGTTGTTAATACAAGTTGGAGCCTGAATATGATATTTGGAGTTTCTCTATAACTTGGCTTTCTGGTGGTTAGGACAGAAGGGAGGGTGCATAATTGTTGATTCTACTCGGAAAGGGAAGAGGTTTCCTGACAGTATGTCGAAGACCATACCAATTTGGACCTGTGTCTTAAATCGCGCAATTTTGAATTTCAGGAACAAAATGCACCTAGCTGTTTTACCAATGGAGGGAGTAAGTAACTCTAGCCGTTTCTTCTTGTTTTATTTTTGAATGTGATGTTTTGCTGCCAATAATTTTTTTCCTGGTGAATTATGGATTGCATACCTGGGAAGTTTCGTGATTTAGTGCGCATGACATGCATAATTAATTCTATTATCTAGTTTCATAGGAAGCAGCTGGTATAGGAAACAAAAGAGCTTGATACAGCTCCTCGAAGTTTATTTTGAAGTCAAGGTTGAGTTTTTAGTGTTGTGTACTGCAGTTCATCTCCATGGAAGGTCACCACGAGGATAATAATGTAGTAAGATAATAGTTGTTTAAGGTGGTTTCTTCATGTGTTCATGCCCCATCTTTAAGATGTGAGAACACTATTTAGGGCTCATGCTCCAGGTGAAAGTTTTGAAAGAAATAATAATCGAGTACTTATAGTCATTGTTGATAATGGTGTCCCATGTGAAATCAGAGAAATCTTCTCCTAAAACTATTATAAAGATAATTGTTGGACTGGAGGTCCTGTGAATTTCGCATATAATCAACTGAACTCGGTTTGCTAGATGTCTTAAATTGTGTGAACAAGTGAACTTACCTGACATTCACTCGGCAATCTGGATTGTTAACATTTTAGTAGTTAGGTCTGCAGTAAGGTGTGGGAAATTAACTTTAAGTGCCAACAAAGAAACATATTTCACGAGACCTCTTGCATATAGCATATCTATTAACGATTTCATTCATCAATTTACTAAACTTGCGGTGAAAAACAACCTCATTATTTATGATACCAGAGCAGGGTTGCAGGATACTCTCACAATGGCATCGAATCGCGTATCGATTCGCGATTCGATACATTGGAATACGTGAATCGTTATCTTCGATTCGTATTCCGATACCTTGAAAAATCTGTTTGAATCCGCAATAAATGTCCTCTAAAAATGAAAAGCCATTGTTGCAATAAGTGAATGTTGTACATTAACTTGTTATCCTTTCCAAGGACAAGTTCAAAACAGCTATAGAAACTGAAAAGCCACAATGTTATTATCAAGGAGCTCTATGATCAATCCCTCACTATAAATGCCTGTTGCCTGCCAAAGACTACTCCAACATACAAATCCTTTCCAAAAATCAAATTATACAACCAAATAAAGTCACTACAATTTCAAAATTAAAATGTTGATTTTCTATGAGGAGTAAATTTTTTATTATTATATTATATCTTTTAATATTTATTTAAATCAAACGTACTACTATTGCGAATTCGCGAATTGCAATAATTGTAATACTCTACGTATCGGATTCCGTAGATTGAGCGAATCGCGAATTCGCATCGCGAATTTGACGCAGGAAATAACCCCACGATATGGTCTTTCATAGTCATTATTGGTGGAGCGGGTTTGCGGTACAAATACAATAAAAAAGATTGGTACAAAAAATGTTGTTGTCCAAAAATATGGAACCAGAATTTTGGGTCTGTTTTGAGGGCAATCTGGTAATTATCTATAAGGTTCCAGCAGACAAATAATATATCATGAGAAAGCTCTTTCAGTCTAGTTTCATGCGCTCTTTTCGGATCTTCATTTGGATTTTTCTAGAATTAGTTAGGATTTTTCTACCAAGTGCTATGCACAAGGATGGGTACATCCGAATTTAAGTATGTCTTTTGGTTTTTCATATTACTAAGAATTCTTATCATCTAGTAATTAATTCATAGTTTATCTACTTAGTATTTAATGTTTTCCTAGCTTGGAGGGATGTTCCAAGAGTAGTATAAATACCCTTCTAGTGCAATTGTAATGAGATAGTGAATTGAGTTATAAAAATATATCAAGTCTTTGTGACTTGTTTAAGAAGATGGATTTCTTCTAGTTATCTTATCCCTTAGGTTGGGTGCCTTTGGGTGGTGATTTGGCTCATATTCTTAGGTGGATTCCTTTGAATACCGAGTTCATTAAAACTTTGTTTGTTCACTTGTGTTACCTCCGATGACTTCTCCACTTTTCCGGCGTCAAAGTGGTATCAGAGCTGAGGTTGGTATGCTTCCGCAACATTACCAAGACCGGGATGTTATGGTGGAAGATCTAAGGAGACAAGTGTTACAACTCAAGCGTCGTCTTGCACGCTACGAGACTTTGGAACATGATGAGTCGCGTCATGATTCAAAGTTGTTGATTTCAAAAGATCGTGAGAAGATTTCCCTTTCCAGCCACACTTTTGACGAGGTGTCGACTGAAGAGGCTTCTCATCGATTTCAACCTCACTTAAACCTTAAATTTCAACGAGTTTATGATGATGATATTTTGGAACAACTCGCATGGCCATTTTCATATTCAACAAGTGAAGAAAAAGTTGTGGATTGGAACAAACCTCCAATCTATGATGAAGATCCAATCTACGACGAAGAACTTGGAGAGCCCATCGGTGTTGTTGGAGGCAATAACATGCATGTAAATATGTTAATATTTTCAGATTGTTTTCTTTATGATGGAACAAGATCAAAGAAAGGTTCATTTTTCTTTTTACGGCACACTCATCAAAGAATTATACAACATAAAAGGTGTGTTGGGAAAATTATTCGTCACTTCAAAATTCGAGGACGAATTTTCTCCAACCAAGGGAGAATGACGCAGGAAATAACCCCACGATATGGTCTTCATATTCATTATTGGTGGAGCGGGTTTGCGGTACAAAAACAATCAAAAAGATTGGTACAAAAAATGTTGTTGTCCAAAAATATGGAACCAGAATTTTGGGTCTGTTTTGAGGGCAATCTGGTAATTATCTATAAGGTTCCAGCAGACAAATAATATATCATGAGAAAGCTCTTTCAGTCTAGTTTCATGCGCTCTTTTCGGATCTTCATTTGGATTTTTCTAGAATTAGTTAGGATTTTTCTACCAAGTGCTATGCACAAGGATGGGTACATCCGAATTTAAGTATGTCTTTTGGTTTTTCATATTACTAAGAATTCTTATCATCTAGTAATTAATTCATAGTTTATCTACTTAGTATTTAATGTTTTCCTAGCTTGGAGGGATGTTCCAAGAGTAGTATAAATACCCTTCTAGTGCAATTGTAATGAGATAGTGAATTGAGTTATAAAAATATATCAAGTCTTTATGACTTGTTTAAGAAGATGGATTTCTTCTAGTTATCTTATCCCTTAGGTTGGGTGCCTTTGGGTGGTGATTTGGCTCATATTCTTAGGTGGATTCCTTTGAATACCAAACCTTTGTTTGTTCACTTGTGTTACCTCCGATGACTTCTCCACTTTTCCGGCGTCAAAGTGGTATCAGAGCTGAGGTTGGTATGCTTCCGCAACATTACCAAGACCGGGATGTTATGGTGGAAAATCTAAGGAGACAAGTGTTACAACTCAAGCGTCGTCTTGCACGCTACGAGACTTTGGAACATGATGAGTCGCGTCATGATTCAAAGTTGTTGATTTCAAAAGATCGTGAGAAGATTTCCCTTTCCAGCCACACTTTTGACGAGGTGTCGACTGAAGAGGCTTCTCATCGATTTCAACCTCACTTAAACCTTAAATTTCAACGAGTTTATGATGATGATATTTTGGAACAACTCGCATGGCCATTTTCATATTCAACAAGTGAAGAAAAAGTTGTGGATTGGAACAAACCTCCAATCTATGATGAAGATCCAATCTACGACGAAGAACTTGGAGAGCCCATCGGTGTTGTTGGAGGCAATAACATGCATGTAAATATGTTAATATTTTCAGATTGTTTTCTTTATGATGGAACAAGATCAAAGAAAGGTTCATTTTTATTTTTACGGCACACTCATCAAAGAATTATACAACATAAAAGGTGTGTTGGGAAAATTATTCGTCACTTCAAAATTCGAGGACGAATTTTCTCCAACCAAGGGAGAATGACGCAGGAAATAACCCCACGATATGGTCTTCATATTCATTATTGGTGGAGCGGGTTTGCGGTACAAAAACAATCAAAAAGATTGGTACAAAAAATGTTGTTGTCCAAAAATATGGAACCAGAATTTTGGGTCTGTTTTGAGGGCAATCTGGTAATTATCTATAAGGTTCCAGCAGACAAATAATATATCATGAGAAAGCTCTTTCAGTCTAGTTTCATGCGCTCTTTTCGGATCTTCATTTGGATTTTTCTAGAATTAGTTAGGATTTTTCTACCAAGTGCTATGCACAAGGATGGGTACATCCGAATTTAAGTATGTCTTTTGGTTTTTCATATTACTAAGAATTCTTATCATCTAGTAATTAATTCATAGTTTATCTACTTAGTATTTAATGTTTTCCTAGCTTGGAGGGATGTTCCAAGAGTAGTATAAATACCCTTCTAGTGCAATTGTAATGAGATAGTGAATTGAGTTATAAAAATATAACAAGTCTTTATGACTTGTTTAAGAAGATGGATTTCTTCTAGTTATCTTATCCCTTAGGTTGGGTGCCTTTGGGTGGTGATTTGGCTCATATTCTTAGGTGGATTCCTTTGAATACCAAACCTTTGTTTGTTCACTTGTGTTACCTCCGATGACTTCTCCACTTTTCCGGCGTCAAAGTGGTATCAGAGCTGAGGTTGGTATGCTTCCGCAACATTACCAAGACCGGGATGTTATGGTGGAAAATCTAAGGAGACAAGTGTTACAACTCAAGCGTCGTCTTGCACGCTACGAGACTTTGGAACATGATGAGTCGCGTCATGATTCAAAGTTGTTGATTTCAAAAGATCGTGAGAAGATTTCCCTTTCCAGCCACACTTTTGACGAGGTGTCGACTGAAGAGGCTTCTCATCGATTTCAACCTCACTTAAACCTTAAATTTCAACGAGTTTATGATGATGATATTTTGGAACAACTCGCATGGCCATTTTCATATTCAACAAGTGAAGAAAAAGTTGTGGATTGGAACAAACCTCCAATCTATGATGAAGATCCAATCTACGACGAAGAACTTGGAGAGCCCATCGGTGTTGTTGGAGGCAATAACATGCATGTAAATATGTTAATATTTTCAGATTGTTTTCTTTATGATGGAACAAGATCAAAGAAAGGTTCATTTTTATTTTTACGGCACACTCATCAAAGAATTATACAACATAAAAGGTGTGTTGGGAAAATTATTCGTCACTTCAAAATTCGAGGACGAATTTTCTCCAACCAAGGGAGAATGACGCAGGAAATAACCCCACGATATGGTCTTCATATTCATTATTGGTGGAGCGGGTTTGCGGTACAAAAACAATCAAAAAGATTGGTACAAAAAATGTTGTTGTCCAAAAATATGGAACCAGAATTTTGGGTCTGTTTTGAGGGCAATCTGGTAATTATCTATAAGGTTCCAGCAGACAAATAATATATCATGAGAAAGCTCTTTCAGTCTAGTTTCATGCGCTCTTTTCGGATCTTCATTTGGATTTTTCTAGAATTAGTTAGGATTTTTCTACCAAGTGCTATGCACAAGGATGGGTACATCCGAATTTAAGTATGTCTTTTGGTTTTTCATATTACTAAGAATTCTTATCATCTAGTAATTAATTCATAGTTTATCTACTTAGTATTTAATGTTTTCCTAGCTTGGAGGGATGTTCCAAGAGTAGTATAAATACCCTTCTAGTGCAATTGTAATGAGATAGTGAATTGAGTTATAAAAATATATCAAGTCTTTATGACTTGTTTAAGAAGATGGATTTCTTCTAGTTATCTTATCCCTTAGGTTGGGTGCCTTTGGGTGGTGATTTGGCTCATATTCTTAGGTGGATTCCTTTGAATACCAAACCTTTGTTTGTTCACTTGTGTTACCTCCGATGACTTCTCCACTTTTCCGGCGTCAAAGTGGTATCAGAGCTGAGGTTGGTATGCTTCCGCAACATTACCAAGACCGGGATGTTATGGTGGAAAATCTAAGGAGACAAGTGTTACAACTCAAGCGTCGTCTTGCACGCTACGAGACTTTGGAACATGATGAGTCGCGTCATGATTCAAAGTTGTTGATTTCAAAAGATCGTGAGAAGATTTCCCTTTCCAGCCACACTTTTGACGAGGTGTCGACTGAAGAGGCTTCTCATCGATTTCAACCTCACTTAAACCTTAAATTTCAACGAGTTTATGATGATGATATTTTGGAACAACTCGCATGGCCATTTTCATATTCAACAAGTGAAGAAAAAGTTGTGGATTGGAACAAACCTCCAATCTATGATGAAGATCCAATCTACGACGAAGAACTTGGAGAGCCCATCGGTGTTGTTGGAGGCAATAACATGCATGTAAATATGTTAATATTTTCAGATTGTTTTCTTTATGATGGAACAAGATCAAAGAAAGGTTCATTTTTATTTTTACGGCACACTCATCAAAGAATTATACAACATAAAAGGTGTGTTGGGAAAATTATTCGTCACTTCAAAATTCGAGGACGAATTTTCTCCAACCAAGGGAGAATGACGCAGGAAATAACCCCACGATATGGTCTTCATATTCATTATTGGTGGAGCGGGTTTGCGGTACAAAAACAATCAAAAAGATTGATCATGTTTCGGTGGTAAAGTTTTGATCTTTACCCTCCAAACTTTGATCTAAATCCTAATAATATCCGTTTGGATGATAAAGACTCAATCTTTATCCATCCAAAGGTTGATTTTTGATGTTTCAAGGCTTTGTCTTGGATGAATCATTCATTTGGAGGGTTAAAGTCTCCATCTTTAACCATCCAAATGGTTGTTTTGGCTCAAAGGCCATGTTCATCAACTTTGTTTTCTTTCCCCAATTATTTCCTTGATCATGCCCAAAATCATGTGTTTTGGTGTCTAATTGATGATCAATGGCATAGGAATGATTGGTATACATGTTCTTGTACCACAAAGTAATCTGAAAAAGATCACATTCTGTCCAGTTCCAGCAGGATGCTCTGTTTTCGCCTGGAACTGGACTGTTTCTGATAAATCTGTAAATTCCCAAGTCCGAACAATGATTCTATTGTCCTT
Source organism: Campanula takesimana (assembly GCA_026119855.1). Taxonomy (NCBI): domain Eukaryota; kingdom Viridiplantae; phylum Streptophyta; class Magnoliopsida; order Asterales; family Campanulaceae; genus Campanula; species Campanula takesimana. The sequence continues at coordinate 671,123 of JAOWBW010000271.1, read as the reverse complement.
AACGAATGTTCAGTATTCATACAGGACAGTGTCCTTAGGATAGTTGTTGGGTATGCCCACATATATCTCAGTTTTCAATGTATAGGATTGATTAGATTTGATTGATCCATCACCTAAGTTTTATTTCATGGACTTTAGACCCATATGTAAGAAGTATTTATATTTCATTTTTTAGGTAGTCCATTTGAATGGACTAGGCTTAGGAATAGGGCAAGATATCAAGATTCAAGAAAAATCACAAGTTTAAATCAAGCCATGCGCCATGCGCCTACTCTGGCGCGCGCATAAGATATGCGCCCCATTGGCTCTATGCGCCCCTTTTGCTCAATGCACCTCATTGATAATGATTTCAACACTTGGTGATTTATTGAAGACTTATGAAGACTTGAAGAGATTCAAACTACGCCAAAGATCCAACGGTGGATAAAGAACACGTGTGCACTCAGATTTGAGGAAACCTATCCATAACGGTCATATTTGTGTTATGTGTCTAACAGCTATAAAAGGACACGTGCTCCACTCAATGAGCTCCAGCACATCTCTCCTTTAATCTTATCCACAAGGGATTTCCAATGGCTAGTTTTTGGGGCTCTACTATAAATACCCTATAACTTAAATCATTTGAAGTTGCTAAGCTTTTCAGAATTTCTCTCTCAAGCATTTGTTGAAGATTTGAAGATTGCTCATTGAATTCCCAGATTTCTCAAGAACACCTTCATACCTTCATACTTAGCCCAGATCCTCAAGCAAAAACACTTTAGTTTTATTATGCTCTCAATCTCATAGATCTAAAGATCCTTAAAACTAAGAACACACACGCACCTCTTTAAGTTTGATCATTTAGATCTTTCTTTAAGAGATACACCAGTTTTGCCTAGGATTTGTTCTTTCATATATAATAGATCTTAAGTTAGTGTAAAGCTCAAACGTTGTAATTTGTAACACTCACTCATATTATAAGATCTCCATTAGAAATCCAAGACTAACCATCTTGGTAGAGGACGTAGATCATTTCCCGATCGAACCTCTCCAAATAGCGCGTATTAATTTCTTGTCATTTACTTTCAAGTTATTATCTTATCTCACTATTTGCTTGTTTATTCATTGTAGATTGATTGGATTGAATTGTGGTGTGTTTGTTATATCATTTTCCTTAGTTCCATCTTTCACTCACTTTGAGCCAAAATATTTAGAGTGTGTGTGCGCCCTCTTTATCATACTTTGCGCTTATTTACTTAACTAAATTTTGCTGTGCTTTCATAACACTTACTTGATAAAGTGCGCATTTACAATTGAGTTTTTCAAGGATATGAAAATAATTTCAAAATAGCTATTCACCCCCCCTCTAGCTATTTTAATACCTTTGTAGCCCCTTTGGGACCAATAATTGGTATCAGAGAAAACACCTTTATAAAACATTTTTGTTTTTCAAGCTTAACAGCTTGGGTGCTGATTCGAAATGGCAAACTCAAAACCTATGGCAACTGCAAACTACACTCAGGTTCCAGTCTTTGATGAAGATCATTTTGATGTGTGCAAATTCAGCATCTTGACCAATCTAAGCTCAATCGATGAAAGGATTCATGACATCGTGGTTTATGGACCTTACATCCCAATGAAAGCGAATCCAAATCCGTGTACCAACGCTGCTCAACCAACAGTTAAGAAACCAAAGGAAGAATGGTCTGAAGAAGAAATTAGAAGAGTTACAAATGATGGGAAAGCAAGAAACATTCTCGAGAAATCGATTCTATAAAGAAAATGAACTTCTTCTCAGCACTCTAAGCACGGCTATGAAACAACAAGTCATGCATTGTGCTACCGCCAATGAATTATGGGATGCTATTGAAGAGTATATCAAAGGAGACACTGTTTGCAAGGAGAACAAGAGATACGAAGTGCAAAAAAGATTCAACAATTTCTCTCAACTCCTCGGTGAAACATTAAGACAGACTTATGAATGCTACTGTGAAATTATCAATCTCTGTATAAGAGAATCCCCCCCAAAAAAATGCAACTGCTGGGATGAGGCATAACCATAAAAAAGATCATTAAAAAAGCGTGAGCCACTTGGAAAGAAATTCTCAAACAAGGAATTGAATGTTAATTTCCTTTCTGCTTTTGGATCAAGATATCTCCATAAATCTAGCGCCCTTGAAGACGCTGGAACTTTGGATGATTGGACCTTAAGGAACCTTTATGCTAATCTTAAGGTTTACGAGCTCAAACTTCAGCGTATAAGTGAAACTGAAGGAAAATCAAAATCAATTGCTATGGTGGCGCATAGAGAGGAAGCGCCTGCGCCGGTTGAGAAAAGTTCCGATCCCAAAATTTCTACTTCTGAGCTATTAGACATGGATGATGAAGACTTCGCTTTATTTGTGAAAAGATTCCAGAAGTTCAGAAAATTCTCAAAACCTGGCTCATTCAACAAAGCTCAAGGATCTACAATCAGCGCTCCTCTAAAATTCACAATGAGTAGTGACTCAAAAAGGAAAGAAGACCATGTTTGTTTTAATTGCAGGAAACCAGGATATTTTGCATCGAGCTGTCCAATTCCCAAGTTCGAGTACATGCAGAAAAAGAGTAGCCACACTCCTAAATTCAATCGTCATAAAGGAATGGTTGCTGAAGAAGAATCTCTATCAAATGATCGTAACACGTGGATTGAAACAGACTCAGAAGAAAGCGATGAAGATTCTGATGATGGACTCATGTGCTTGGTGGCAAAAGATGACGATGATTATGATTCTGATGATGACTACTCAAAGGATGTTCCTGATATGAAGACCTTGAATAAACATGTTAAAAAATCTGCAGGTTATCAAGAGGTGAAAAAGAAGAAGGGACCAACCATCAGGGAGCTCATTGAACAAGGATGTATTACTCCAGCTCAAAGCGATGGTGGATTGTTATTTTCCAGATGTGATCTGAGTGCTAGAAGCAAACTTAGAAAGAGTGAATATATTAGACCTCAAGTTGTACCTATTCCTACTATTAATCATGACGAGGACATTATAAAGCAAGAAAAGTTAGTCAAAGAGGCTGAAAAGGTAATCAGTCGATTTAGTGATATGAAGAAAGCTTTGGAACTATCATGTGATGAAATTTCCTAGCTAAAGACCGAGAAATCTCTATTAAAATCTGAACTCACCCTCCTTAAGGAGCAGATAAAGAGCATGACCTCTAACTATTAAAAACACTTATCTAACGGAATAGAACTCACTACTTAAAGTTCAAAATGATAAATTGGTTACTCAAATTACTGATCTTAAAAATATTACAAATGAGTGGTCCAATTCTCGTGTCACTATGGACGGTATCTTTGAGTCCCAAAAAGTCAGTTGTGATAAAAGTGGCTTGGGATTCACATCAACTAGTGACAACTTTAAGTGTGATGTTTGTTCTGAAAGAGACAGTGAATTTACACATCAGCAAACTCATGAAATTTCCAAGGAAAAACATTCTAATTCAATGGGTAAAGGACAGGGACAAGTCAAAAGACAAACATTCCATTATGTCTACCCAACAAAACAATTTGGGAAAGCTAAAGGGAAGGAAGTAGCTACAGATGAATCATCCTCTAGCAAAATCATTCTTGAAATAAGGCACGCTCCTTCTACGAGTAAACATTATGCGCCTAGGAGCCACGCGCCTCATCGCCGTGCGCCTCCTAGCCCTATTCGCCCTCCTAGAAAAAGCGCTTCAAAATTTCAAAAGAAGGATTTTGTTAAGGCTAGTTCATCTGACCCAAAGAAGAATGCTATCCAAAAGAAAAGTAAAGATTTTGTGAAAACTCACGTGATTGGTGGCTTTCATCATTGTTCCATTTGTGATTGTTCTGGACATAACGCCGTGGAATTCCTTTTGCGATTCACTCCCAATGCCAAAGGACGTAAAAATCCCAAGGTCAAGCAAGAGTGGGTTGTCAAGAGTTGCTAACTCTAGGACCCAAAAAGGAATAAAGGGGACCTGCTTAAATGTTTATATTTTAGGTTCTTTGCTTTATGGTTGGATCTTCAAAAGCTAGAACGTATGAATGGATTCTCGATAGTGGGTGTTCACGACACATGACTGGAGATGAATCCTTACTTGAAGATGTTCATGAAGAAAGAGGTCTCTCAGTTACATTTGGTGATAATAACAAAGGACAAGTTGTAGCATATGGAAAGCTCAAGAAGGACAAAGTGTGCATTGAAAGAGTCTCTCTCGTTGAAGGACTTAAGCACAATCTATTATCCATATCACAATTCTGCAACAAAGGATTAGAATTCCATTTTACTTCAAAGAAATGTCTTATCAAGGAAGGCAAATCTGGAGGTACATTACTCATGGGATATCGTAAGACAAATATTTACATTATTTATTTCCAAAATATGAACTCTAGTACTAATCTTTGTTTTGTAGCTAAAAGTGTGAGCGAAATTAGTTGGCTATGGCACAAGCGCTTGAGTCACTTAAACTTCAAGTATATATCTAAACTCAACAGGAATAATCTCGTTAAAGGAATTCCGAAGGTTACTAATCATCATGAAAAAAAGTGCGCTGCGTGTCAACTTGGCAAATAACCGAAAAAGTCTTTCTCCAGCATGACAAATCCCTCAACTTCTAGATGTTTGCAACTGCTACACATTGATCTATTTGGACCAGTTACCACTGCAAGTATTAGAGGAAAAAAGTATACTCTAGTTGTGGTGGATGATTACTCAAGATATACATGGGTGGAAATGATGATTATAAAGGACAATTGTTATGAAATTCTTACCACCTTATTTAGACTGCTCCAAACCCAAAAAAAAGATGACATCGTAAGTGTTCGGTCTGAGAATGGAACAGAATTTAAGAACAACAGTGTTGCTTGATACTACGACGATCATGGGATAGATCACAACTTCTCAACAGCTAGAATTCCTCAACAAAATGGTATTGTGGAAAGAAAAAATAGGACGTTGATTGAAGCGGGAAAGACGATGATAGCTGAAGCCAAACTACCCAAGTACTTCTGGGAAGAAGCTGTCAATACCGCATGTTTTACTCAAAATCGTTCCCTCATCAACATACTTCACAACAAGACTCTATATGAACTTTGGCGTGGTAGAACTCCCAACATTGCATTCTTCAAGATCTTTGGTTGAAAATGTTATATCCTCTACAACGGAAACGAACATAGAGGTAAATTCGATGCCAAAGCCGACGAAGGTATTTTTGTTGGGTATGCCAAACACTCTAAAGCCTTTCGCGTTTTCAATAGATCTACATTAGTGATTGTTGAATCTGTACATGTTACATTTGATGAACATTCTCTCCTTGAGCCACAATTGGCTCCAAATGTTGCTGATGATTCTGTTGAGTTTATTGAGATAGGTGCTCCCATTCAAGTTGCGCCTGCACAAGATCAGAATGCATCAACTCAAGGAAATCCATCTACATCAGTTGCACCATACAATGCGCTTGATGCTTTCACTCACGCGCCTAATTCTAATGCTGCACCTGGTATCACTCCCAATTTCAATTCTGAACCAGTTCAACCGCCTATCTTTGATGATTTTGAAGCTAGTGACGATGTACCAGTTGAAGACCTTCAAGTTACTATAACCCAACCTAACTTACCTCCTGAAATTCGTGAAGTTAGAGGTCACCCAATCAATAACATCATTGGTGATCTACATGTTGGTGTTCGTACAAAGAGAACTACAAACTTTGATGCTTACACTGCATTTATCTCTCAAATTGAACCGAAGAAGGCTGATGAAGCACTCCAAGTTCCGAATTGGGTTGTTGCAATGCAAGAAGAACTCAATCAATTTGAATGATGTAAGGTTTGGACTCTTGTTCCAAGACCTCATGATCAAGGAGTGATTGGTACAAAATGGGTGTTCAGAAACAAGATGAACGAGAATGGAACCATCACCAGAAACAAAGCAAGGTTGGTTGCACAAGACTACATGCAAAAATAAGGAATCGATTACGATGAAACTTTCGCGCCCGTTGCAAGACTATAAGGATCTTTCTAGCTTACGCTGCTCACAAGAACTTCAAGTTATATCAAATGGATGTCAAGAGCGTGTTTCTAAATGGTGAACTCCAAGAACAAGTCTACATAGCTCAACCACCTGGGTTTGAAGGTTCATAATTCCCAAATCATGTGTATAAACTCCAGAAAGCTTTGTATGGGCTCAAACAAGCGACAAGAGCATGGTATGATACACTATCCAAGTTTCTCATTAAGAAAGGCTTCACTCGCGGTAAATTTGATACAACTCTTTTCATTACCAAACATAATGGTCATAAATTACTTGTTCAAATTTATGTCGATGATATTATTTTTGGTTCTACTAATGAATTGTTGTGCAAGCATTTTGAGAAACTAATGAAAAGCAAGTTTGAGATGACCATGATGGGAGAACTCAAATTTTTCCTTGGGCTTCAAATCAAGCAAATGAGTGAAGGCATATTTATCAACCAAGCCAAGTATACAAGGGATCTAATAAAAAAGTTTGGACTAGAGAATGCAAAAGCATACGACACTCCAATGGCTACCGGCAACAAACTCGACAAAGATTTAAAAGGTAAAAAGGTTGATCAAATGCTCTATCGAGGTATGATTGGCTCACTCCTTTATCTTACTACTAGTAGGCCTGATAAAATAATTAGTGTTTGTGTTTGCGCTTGCTATCAATCTGACCCCAGAAAAGTGCACTTGATTGTTGTGAAACGTATTATACGATATCTCTCTGGCACTGTTAACCTTGGACTTTGGTACACCAAAGATTCGAATTTTAATCTTGTAGGTTATTCAGAGGCGGATTATACAGCGTGCACGATTTATAGGAAAAGCACAAGTGGCACTTGTCATTTCCTCAGATATCGACTTGTGTCCTGGGCGAGTAAGAAACAAGCTTCAGTATCTATCTCAACTACGGAAGTAGAATATATCGCTTCTGGAAGTTGTTGCTGTAAGATATTATGGATGAAACAGTAATTGGTGGATTACGACATCGTTGAAGAAAATTATCCCATCTACTGTGACAATACATTAACAATTGCGGTTTCTAAAAATCCTGTCATGCATTCCAAGACCAAGCACATAGACATCAAGTATCACTTCCTCAAAGACCACGTGGAAAAAGGCAACATTCATTTGGAACACGTGGGAACCGACTTTCAAATCGCTAACATTCTTACAAAAGTACAAGATACTAAAAAGTTCATCTTTTTTAGAGGTGAAATGGGTATGCTTGAAATTAACTAGTCAATATAGTTTTTCATTACTAATGATTGTATGTCTTGTTAAGTTGTATATCAATTATTAGATCTGTTTCAAAGTTTCAAGGAAACTTCACGCACCAATATCCCACGCGCCTCAACTCACTGCGCGTACCAATATCAATGCGCCTCTATACATCCGTGCGCGCCTGTGAGTTATACAAAAAATGTTGTTGTCCAAAAATATGGAACCAGAATTTTGGGTCTGTTTTGAGGGCAATCTGGTAATTATCTTTAAGGTTCCAGCAGACAAATAATATATCATGAGAAAGCTCTTTCAGTCTAGTTTCATGCGCTCTTTTCGGATCTTCATTTGGATTTTTCTAGAATTAGTTAGGATTTTTCTACCAAGTGCTATGCACAAGGATGGGTACATCCGAATTTAAGTATGTCTTTTGGTTTTTCATATTACTAAGAATTCTTATCATCTAGTAATTAATTCATAGTTTATCTACTTAGTATTTAATGTTTTCCTAGCTTGGAGGGATGTTCCAAGAGTAGTATAAATACCCTTCTAGTGCAATTGTAATGAGATAGTGAATTAAGTTATAAAAATATATCAAGTCTTTGTGACTTGTTTAAGAAGATGGATTTCTTCTAGTTATCTTATCCCTTAGGTTGGGTGCCTTTGGGTGGTGATTTGGCTCATATTCTTAGGTGGATTCCTTTGAATACCGAGTTCATTAAACCTTTGTTTGTTCACTTGTGTTACCTCCGATGATTCTCCACTTTTCCGGCGTCAAAGTGGTATCAGAGCTGAGGTTGGTATGCTTCCGCAACATTACCAAGACCGGGATGTTATGGTGGAAGATCTAAGGAGACAAGCGTTACAACTCAAGCGTCATCTTGCACGCTACGAGACTTTGGAACATGATGAGTCGCGTCATGATTCAAAGTTGTTGATTTCAAAAGATCGTGAGAAGATTTCCCTTTCCAGCCACACTTTTGACGAGGTGCGACTGAAGAGGCTTCTCATCGATTTCAACCTCACTTAAACCTTAAATTTCAACGAGATTATGATGATGATATTTTGGAACAACTCGCATGGCCATTTTCATATTCAACAAGTGAAGAAAAAGTTTGGGATTGGAACAAACCTCCAATCTATGATGAAGATCCAATCTACGACGAAGAACTTGGAGAGCCCATCGGTGTTGTTGGAGGCAATAACATGGAGGTAAATATGTTAATATTTTCAGATTGTTTTCTTTATGATGGAACAAGATCAAAGAAAGGTTCTTTTCTTTTTACGGCACACTCATCAAAGAATTCTACAACATAAAAGGTGTGTTGGGAAAATTATTCGTCACTTCAAAATTTGAGGACGAATTTTCTCCAACCAAGGGAGAATGACGCAGGAAATAACCCCACGATATGGTCTTCATATTCATTATTGGTGGAGCGGGTTTGCGGTACAAAAACAATCAAAAAGATTGGTACAAAAAATGTTGTTGCCCAAAAATATGGAACCAGAATTTTGGGTCTGTTTTGAGGGCAATCTGGTAATTATCTATAAGGTTCCAGCAGACAAATAATATATCATGAGAAAGCTCTTTCAGTCTAGTTTCATGCGCTCTTTTCGGATCTTCATTTGGATTTTTCTAGAATTAGTTAGGATTTTTCTGCCAAGTGCTATGCACAAGGATGGGTACATCCAAATTTAAGTATGTATTTTGGTTTTTCATATTACTAAGAATTCTTATCATCTAGTAATTAATTCATAGTTTATCTACTTAGTATTTAATGTTTTCCTAGCTTGGAGGGATATTCCAAGAGTAGTATAAATACCCTTCTAGTGCAATTGTAATGAGATAGTGAATTGAGTTATAAAAATATATCAAGTCTTTTTGACTTGTTTAAGAAGATGGATTTCTTCTAGTTATCTTATCCCTTAGATTGGGTGCCTTTGGGTGGTGATTTGGCTCATATTCTTAGGTGGATTCCTTTGAATACCGAGTTCATTAAACCCTTTTTTGTTCACTTGTGTTACCTCCAATGACTTCTCCACTTTTCCGGCGTCAGAATTCGAATCGGACGAACTACGAATCGTGCAACCCTGTACCATAGCAATTGAGGGGCATTATCTCTGGTTATTAATATGGGTAAATTACAAAATAGGGCCTAAAGTCCTCGGAGTGGTGGCAGCTTGGGGCCTGATGTGCAAAATTTAGCGAAATAGGGCTTGACTTGACTCTTTGTTAACAAAATAGGACTTTTTAACAGTTTTCGTTAGAAAAGTCAGTTAAGTCACATGTGATTGACGAAATGAATCAATTTGAAATGAGAATTAGTTCTTAAGGGGTTAAATGTAAATACTTAAACTTAATATCGCAAAATATGAATTTTCAAATAACTAATATATTAAAAAAAAATTATTTTTAAATAGAAATAAATAAATCATTTTTGACAAAATGATTTTGATTTTTTTTTTTCAGATCTAAATAAAATAATTTATGTAAAAATTTTAAAATAAAACAACCAAATTATGAATTTTCTTTGATTTTTTTTCCAGATCTACATCTTCGCTTCCAAATATATTTTTAACAAAATGATTATTTATTTAAATTTAAAAAATTATCAAATTTCTTTAGAATTTAGAATATTTTTATTTAGATCCGAACAAAAAAAATCATCAAAAATATATATTTATTTATGTTAAAAAAAACTAAATTTTTAATATATTAGTTATTTTATTTCAAGTTTTTAATGTAAAATTTGAAAACTAATATTTTGCGACTTTAAGTTTAAGTATTATTTTTGACCCCTTAAGAACTAATTTTCATTTCAAATTGACCCATTTCGTCAATCACATGTGACTTAACTAACTTTTCTAACAAAAACCGTTAAAAAGCCCAATTATGCAACGAAAGTGTCAAGTGAGGCCCTATTTCGCTAAATTTTGCACTTCAGGCCCCAAACTGGCACTACTCCGAGAACTTTAGGCCATATTTTGTAATTTACCCTATTAATATTTAATACACTGTATTATCAGGTTATCACCCCCTAGTATTCGACATCTTAATATCGTGACGGCATTCTAGATTTTAATTTGAGATCAATAACACTGAATTACCATGTCTAGAAATAAACAGTTTCATTGTGACGTCATTGTAAATATTCACATAGATTGCGCTTTTTTGCAGGAGTCAAAGACTTGTGATTATAATTCCTCTAACTTTACGGAGGCTTCTCATGGTTGGGATATTTCCTTGCATCTTCCCCTCTGGGTGACTGATACGGAGAAGTCGACCATTGAGGCACATTTAGATGAGTGGACAAAACATCTGGAAGCCAGTGGTGCAGATATTTCCTCTCTTGCTACATTGTTGAGAAAACCTCTACGACCTCTATGGATCTCACAAAAATCTGTCATCTGGTTAAATGAAGTACCTGAGCATGATTCTTGGGATTTCACGCCAATCATTCTTGTTTCAGCTTCTGCCTCGAACGGTATATTGCAGCAAAGAAGTAGCTCGGAGTTTAGTTGGAATTATATTCCAGGAGCTGGAGATGATGAAGAAAGTTGGGCAAGGAGTTTAACGCCTAGCCTTTTCTGGAAAAACGTCTATGATATTATAGGTTCAGGGCCCAATTTATGTAACCAAAAGGTAGCTGATATTGTGGAGAAGGACAGAGTATATCGTGCACAAAGGGGACAGAATGCTCCTCAGGTATCTATCAAACCTTCAAAGCTGTCGGAAACTAATGGTAGTTCATCTGTCATAGAACCAACAATGTTATTGGGAATTACAGCCAATGATAATGGCGTCGAGTTTGTTGGTGTTCATAGTGCATTGTCTTGGTTGGGGTCAACAAACCTTGCGGTCTGTGCAACAGAACATGGTAAGTTGATTAACTGATACTTATTTTGTGGTTTTATGAGTAAATTTTTTGCATTACCACCAATATTTATCAAACTTGCCTCCATCTTTGCCTCTAGCTAGGATCATGCTGATTACTGTAGCATTGACTTATAGTCCCTCCGTTCCTGTATAGATGTCCGACTTTCCATTTTGGTTCATCCCAAAATAAATGTCGCATTTTAAAAAAATAGCATATGAAGTATGGTGATCTTTCTAAATTATCCTTTCTTAAGAAAAGCTACCTAAACACACTAAATATATTAATCAAAAGATTTAGTGAGATTACGGCATGTACATTGGTCAACCATAACAAAAAGCTTAAAAATGTTGACTTGTCAATTGTGACATTTATTATGGGACTGAGGGAGTATACGTGTATTGTAGCATCTGTTTGTTTAGCAGTGACTTGGTGGTTGTACGCGTTCTGCGTAAATGCTACGTGTTGTGGAATGAAGGTTTCCTTCGGCTACCACCCTCTCCAAACCTCCCAAAGTGAAACGACAGACCTTGTGTAGTCATGATCTGTCTTATTAGTATTATTGCAGTGTAGTGCCATAGGAAGGTGATGCAAATATGGTGTCTAAAGTTAGGGAATGGGCTCCAGTGAAATTACAGGGTAATGGTACGGTAATGCATTATGCGTTTCGACCTTTAAGGTTCTAGAGGTTATGCCTGCTGCTATTGTTGAAGTGATGAAGTGCTATTTGTTCTAGGCCTGCCATCATTAATAGTGCCTGGAAATATTGCAGTTGGTCCAAGGCAAGGAAATGATAGTCGTCCATATGCTCCAAGAAGAGAAGGTAGAGTGGATTGAGAGTGTTTGGTCTGGACCTAGCATTGTATAAAAAATGTATTCAGGCTACGGCAGAAAACTGAAAGTATTCCCAAAACTTCAATTGAAAAATTGGGATCATGCCAAACATATTCCAGTTAGGTGTACTGTCACTATTAATTGGATATTATATAAGTTTATTCCTGCGAATTGCCTTTTATCTGTCTTTTCATGTGGTGTAGTTTATGTTTCATCATTTCTTTACTCTTGAGAGTTAAAAACGTGTTGTTACTATGACATGTTATGTAGGATTATTGGAGACTTTATCCAATTACAGTTGGCTTATTTGAATCAAGTTTTTTGGTTTGGGTTTTAATAGTAGAAGATAAACATACTGTTGGTCCAATCCGCTTCCAAAATTTTGAGTAGGGCTCATCGGATATGACTACATCAGTAATAGCCTTGTTCAAATAATTGCCACAACAAGCTTTTGGTTTCCGCTTGTATTTGTTTCTAGGCTAAATGTTTATTTCATTTTCTCTCATTTTACCTAAATTTAAATTATTTAATGCAGCTTCCGAGATTTCTAATGCTGATAGCATATTAAACTGCGGCCAGGAATTGGCCTGCCTTGAAAATTGTGAAGCTTATTTACACTTACCCATTATGGTGAGTCCCATAGAATATTTCACGACTTTATTTATTTCATTAATTGCAAAGTCTATATACTTATCTTTTCATATTTCCTCATTAGAACTCCAAGTCTGACAGGTTTTCTTTGCTAAAGAATCTCCCATCTGCATTGAACTTTGCGGATTCAAATTTACGAAAAGGGAATAGGCTAATCATTTGTTGCAATAATGGTAATCATCCTCTCCATGTATCGCTACCATACTTTTAATATCTGCAATAAAAATTGGCGAACCAAGACTACATATTCAAATTTACGAAAAGGGAATAAGCTTTTGGTAATCATTTGTTTAGAGTTTGGAACATTTTGTACATTGTTATGATGGCTTTGTTTAAAATATTATATGTTTTCAACTGTGCTTTTTTATTTATTTTTCAGGGGAAGATATTAGTGTTTGTGTTTGTTTGGCGATATTTACTTCATTGTTCAACATCGAAGGTATGTGCGCATATACATTAGGTAGACATATAACAACACATCTTTTCTTTATGCATGCATATGACTCCCCCAAATCATTTTAGGACTAAGGCTTTGTTGTTGTTGTTGTCGTGCATGCATATGATATGACTAATTCTTTTTAGTACTAGTGTACGGACAAGCGTTGGGAAGACAGAAGAGTTCCCTATCACGATTGGAGTGCATCAAGGCTATGCACTTAGTCCCTTTCTCTTTGCCCTGATAATGGACGAAGTGACGAGGTCAATCCAAGATGATATTCCATGGTGTATGTTGTTCGCAGATGATATTGTGTTGATTGATGAGACAAAAGAAGGTGTTGAAAGTAAATTGGAGTTGTGGAGACACACTTTGGAATCTCGAGGTTTTAGGTTAAGCAGAAGCAAGACTGAATATATGGAGTGTAAATTTAGCAAAGTTGGAAGCAGAGAGGCAGGAGTGATCACATTCGATGGAAAGATTGTCCAAGCTTCCGAGTTCTTTTGCTATCTTGGATCTATTATCCAAAAAGATGGAGAATTGGATGGAGATGTGGCTCATAGGATTAAAGCAGGTTGGTTGAAGTGGAAGGGTGCCACAGGGTTTCTTTGTGATCGTGGCATGTCAAATAGATTAAAGGGAAAATTCTATCGTACGACAATTAGGCCTGCTCTGCTTTATGGCATTGAATGTTGGGCCGTGAAACAGTGTCGTATTCATAAGATGAATGTAGCGGAGATGCGTATGCTACGATGGATGTGTGGACATACAAGAAAAGATCGATTGAGAAATGAGGTGATCAGGGGTAAAGTAAGAGTTGCGCCCATTGAGGATAAAATGAGGGAGCATCGTCTCAGGTGGTTTGGTCATGTGAGACGGAGACCGAGTGATGCACCGATTAGGAGGCCTGAAGAGTGGAGAATTGGTAAAATGGCGAGCGGTAGGGGAAAACCCAAGCAAACTTGGATTAAGGTGATTGAAAATGATATGAGTTTACTCGGAGTGGATGAAGATGTGGCGTTGAAGAGTCCGAAGTGGAGGGCGAAAATTCATGTGAATGATGGGGGTTGATCGTACTTTTATTATTATTTATTTATTTATTTTATTTTCTCCATCTTGTTCCTCTTTCTCTCTCTCTCTCTTTCTCTCTCTCTCCCTTTTATCACAATGACATATGAGGATTCATGTTAGCCGACCCCAAATTATTTTGGGACTAAGGCTTTGTTGTTGTTGTTGTTGTATCCATGTGTTATACACTGCTAAAAATGCTTAGAAGTCAATTTCCTTAATTCCTTGAAAAACTGAATATGGATACTCTTTTAGGACAGAAGGTAGTATTTAGGAAGAGACAAGGAGCCGAGAATCTATTGGGGGTATAGTCTTTCCCCTATTTGATTTGATGAACCTAAACATTCAAGTCCTTAAGATTTGAGTGAGAATAGTTGTGTAGCATAGGGTTACGAAATTAGCTAATACGGAGTATAAAATTCGTGGTGCAAGAGCAGGGACTTCTGTTAGTCAAATGCTTCAATATGGGATTCATTCACCAGCTATTGGATCCACTCACCACTCACCAGTAAGGATCCTCTACTTGGAAGACAATCAACACCTTTTAAGTACGTCCCAAAATGATCTTCATATATGACTATTCAAACATTTTAATGATATAAACACTTGCCTCACTAGCCATGTTGTGTTTATGCACATTTAAGCCTAAATTGTAGAAATGGGAAGAAGTTTTTGGGACGATGAAAAATGGCAAATACCAAAGAGCTCTAGCTCAAGCTGTATCCGGTGTTAGCTTCTCATGCGGAGGTCTCGAGTTCGAATCCCGTTAGGGAGATTCGTGTTAGCCTATTTATAGGCCTAGTTGTAGCCATCATGGCCATTTGATGTAGCCTACGGGCAATTTATCTATCATTAATGAAATAAAAAACCCAATTTTTTTTTTTTTTTTAAAAAAAAAAAAAAAAAAAAAAATGAAAAATGGCAAATGAGAAGATCATTTCGGGACAGAGAGAGTATTACCCAAGTGATGCACGTAATGTATATAGGTCAAACTTCTTGTCTTTCATTTTCAATCCCAAATCTTAACAATACTGTTCATCGAAGTAAAGGCTAAAACTTGAGATCATCAGCTTGAGGTAGGATCTTGCAGCCCTCATAAAAAATCTAATCAGAGACTTTTTCACCCAGAATGAAGCCAGTTCAGAATTATTAAAGGGCCGTTAATTCTTTTTGTTGGATAAATAGCAAGCTCATACCAATGAGGCTTGGGGATATATCTCAAACTTCTTCAGGGTGCTTCAATCTCGAATCTTACATTTTTGGGACTTCCATTTTTTCAGTGGTGACATAATAATCAAGAGGCCTAGCCTTGTCTATTTACTCTGTATCCGTGACAAATCCCACCCAATTGCATGATTTATTTCTACGTACTAGCAGTTTCGTTTAAATGAGGACGTGAACTCTCCTACCTTGTCCATTATATGTATCCTAATCTTTGACAATCTTCAATAGGGTTTTACGATGATGGAAAATCTTTCAAGGAGACACGCATAACTAAGCACGAAATGAGACAACGATTGATTTTTATATGTAAATATGTGGTGAATGCTCGGCCATCAAGAGGAAATTTAAGGCAAGTCTTCAACTTTCTTAACAACGGAGGCAGTGAGCCTATATCTTGAAACAGCATTTGGCAAGAGATTGTAATACAACAGACATATACTGATGGAACCGCAGCAATGATGAATTTGATACTCAGACTGTGGCGGTCGATTTGGATTTGGGCCGCACATTTCTCTTTAATTTTAAGAAACGTATCATTGAGATTTATTGGACATACAAATTTAGTGTTAGCCTCTAATGTTTGTCCATTAAATCTCAACCGCTGAATACCTAAAGAGAGAGGTGTGACCCAAATGTAAGTTAAATATTGTAGCGGAGCTACAAATTGGGTGGCCGCTGTAGTTGTTCCAAACTCCTCTTTGAAGTAGAGTATTTGTATTTGTAATCCTTTCACATGTATTATTCACATTTATAATGAGATATTGATCAATCTGACTTGACACGAGATGGGTAGGACGACAAGGACAAGGACGGCAAATACAATGAACCGTTTAATAGTAGTAGTTTCTTCAGCTACATTTTTTTTTTTTTTTAAAAAGAAAGTATAATTCCTAATGATGATAGCATGACTTAAAGGAAAACTTTTTGTTGCTTTGATAGAGAAAAAGCTATGCATGCTGCAATGGGAAAAGTTTATGCACTTAAAATAATTATTAAAATAAACATAAAATTATATCTTGAATGATGGGGGTGACACTACAACAACCCACCCATGCATAATGGATTTGATCTAATAACATAGTGCACGTTTATTCGATAATAATTACCATCCGTCTTAAATGGAAAAGGAGGCATTTTTTAAATTTGATAAAAGTAAATGGACAAGTTCCAAGAGAAAATGTAGTTGTCAGTGTTTGGTCAATAATCTTAGAGCATGTGTAATCTTAAAACGTGTGTAATCGTCGTGTGAGCGAGTTTGGTGCCTAACCAAATTCTCATTCACAAAAACTTACATATTGTATAGTGCTGAACGGATTTTTTAATCCACAAAAACATTTTATCAAGAAAAAAATTAAAAATTAATATTTTTACTTTATAAGATTCATGATATAAATTATTGTTTAAATTAATTTTCAATTTGTCCACATTACAAAAGAAATATAATATTTTTCGCTTTTATTGTATTACCGTAATTACATATCTTTGTAAACACGTACTCATAAATAAAAATAAATTCTCATATTTAAAAATTTATTTGAATGAAATAATAACTTAAAATACTACATACATATGAAAACATAGGTGTGCATAATATATAAAATATTAGACTCCATTTATAGGTAACACCTCAATTAACCACGAGTTCCACTTTGTATCCTAGCACCAAACAATGTTAAAAACTTAACGAAAATTGACCACGTGCATTTCATGTGAGTGCTATTTTTGTCTTTCTCATTTTACATTTTAATAAGTATTTAATTTATCATTCTCTTTATATGTATAAATATAAGCATATTAATATTAAAGTAAAATAGTATTTTATCTTAAGTAATAAATGTATTTTTAGAAAAAAAAGTATTAAAAAATTATATATTAAAACTATTTAATTTATATTAGTGAAATAATATATCCTAGGTTACCAAAAATAAAATAAAATAGAAAGGAACAAAAGGAAAACAAGAACATAAACAAAGGAAAAACCAAGTGTTCAGGTTCATCACCCCTTTATTCATCTTCTTTATATTCCCCAAAAACTTAAATGAGAACACGAAAAACCGTCTCATAGTAGAGACGGCTCATGAATTCAGGTTATTGGTGTGTTTTCGACCCACGACCCAGGCCCATGACCTGTGGGTATTTTTTTTAAAAAAATATTTTAAATTTTTTTTTTCTTGTTTGCCAAAAGTAATTGTATATACCCCATTTTGAACATTCATTCATAATTACACTACTTCTGTGTCTCGCCTTTGATTTGGGTCAAAACTCGTTAAAGTTTGACATGTCTCATTAAGTTTCTGACTGACTCCGTTAGTTAGGGGCCAAAATGAACATTAAAACTACTGCAGGAGGGCAATCTGTGATTCAGACACAAGATGTCTCGTACGAGACATCCCCATCGACAGTCGGGTTTCAACAATTTCCTTGTTGATCTCAACCCCGTTTCTTGGCAAACACTCATGTAATCCGGGAAGAATCTGATGGACGATCCTAGAGTCAAAAAATAACTTCTTGGAAATCAAGTCATTGATTCCCATCCAAACTTACCTCCTTGACTTGATCCCTAAGTCTTTAAACCCTATAAATATAGAGGTTCTTGAGCCAAAAGGGGGGAATGGTCATTCATCGCCTAAAAATCACTAAAAATCTGATCAAGAAGGTTCTCATAATCAGTCTCTCTCCCTCACCCACGAAATTCATAACTCGATAACACCATTCAAGTCAAGTTCTTTGGATCATCAAGTCCTTTTGTCAAGGCCATCCATAGGATTCTCGAAGAACGCTTAGGTAACTCATTTGTTTTCCTCTCTTTTCATCTCCTTCTTTGCTTTGAAGTAGTGTGATTCTATCAAAAGGATCAGCCTAGAGCCTCTCCAATTCATGGAGATGGTCTCGAAGCACATGACCCGGCATTCAAAATAAGAAATCATTTATTTGGCTTCTTTTGTACATGTTTTGCATAATTTAAAATGATGATGATGATGATTTCGTAAGCAAGACCGATCCTAGATCGGGTGGATTAGGTGCTTCTTGACCTTCCCAATCCATAACTTAACCCCCGAACTCAAGAATCTCACGGTCCGTGTTCCGTTAAACATGGTGGCGACTCACAACAAATCGAGCAACCATCAAGTCCTTACAACCCGAAGCACGAAAAGGACGCGCGCGCTCACAGTGGCGACTCTGCTGGGGAAGATCATCATAAGAGGGTTAGACTTGTGTTGAAATCATCATCATTGTTCTTAAAATTATGCACTTTCTGTACTCGTACGAGGGATCTATGTCTCGTACGAGACATCTCTGGCCTGATTCGATAGTCTGTTCCTCTGGTTTGAAAAAGGGATTCCGTCCGGTTCAAACGCGTACACAGGGTTTCAGATCTTTCCTCCCCCTGTTTCTGAGTCTTAGGACCTTCCTAACGACGAATAAACTCCCCTGTAGACACCCCGCCTTGTACCTCTCTGTCACGACCCGAAAACTAGGCTCTATTTTATTGGTGATAAATATTTATTATTTATTTATTTGCTTATTTATTTATTTAAGTTATTATTTATGTAAATATTTATGTGTGCATTATATGTTTCATAATAATTATGCATAGCATTTTATTTGGGTCATTTGAGTTAGTGTGGAAATATTGGGTCTTAATTGTTAGTAGGGAGTGTAAGTATTTTGAGTAGTGTAGGGGAGGGGCCCTAAGTGCAACATTTTGAAATAATTTCCCTACTTCCCCCTTCTTCCCTCACCTCCTCCCTCACTCTCTTCCCATCTTCCTCCCAGCAAAATCTCTCTCTCTCTAGGTTGTGGGTAAGTTTTTCTCTCTCACTTCTCTCTTCATTTTCTTCATCTTCCTCTTGTTATTTCTCATTTCTTAAAACATGAAATGTGTTTAGATCGTCGATAGGATCGCGTAGAATCAAGAATATTCGAAATCCATCAACTTTGAGAAAATCCGGGTAAGTTACTTTTCCCCCATTTTGCTAAAAATGTTCATTCCATGCTTAGTTGATACTATGGTTACCATTTCTTGCTTCTTGGGTTGATTTTGATATGAATTGCATTTTATCCCATTTTGTGAAGTTTTGGTGTTGAATCATCCCTTGGATTGAGTAGATTAAATGATGTTTTATGAGTTGTTTTGGGTATATAGGGTGTTTGGGTATCTTAGTATACCTATTAGAAGCATTTGGGTTTGATTTATGTTGTTGGGTGGAAAATTTGGGAGAAACCCAGTTGGTTTTGGCCGTTTTCCGGCGACCTGGGTGCGTGGGCGACCGCCCATGATGGGTTTGGGCGACCGCCCATGAGATCAGTTAATCCAGAGAATCTGAGCAAAGTGAGTAGGCGACCGCCCACTTTTGGGTTGGGCGACCGCCCAGGAAGTCAGTGGGTTTTGGGCTTGGGGTTGGGTTTTGGGCGACCGCCCAGACTGGCTATGGGCGACCGCCCATACCAGCTGTTCTGAGCCTCCTTGTTATTGAATTGTTTTAAGGTCCAAGCCCGATCTAGGCTCGAAGTATCACCCTAGTTGACCTTAGTGAACATTGTAGTACACTCTAGTGACAGAATTGGGTCCTCTGTGATCGAGTTTGTGTTTGAAATTAATTAAGTGTTAATTGGGACTTTGGAACACCTTATTGAGGTATTGTTGGTTTGACTTATCTTTGTGATGATCAATTGTGATCAAGTTTGTGTTTGAGTATCTTGTGATGGGTTCGTGGTTGTTCCAATCGGATTGATTTTGGATAAGACTTGGTTTAGGTTTTAGGTGATATCCTATAGTACCTAGAGGGTGGTTTTGGAACACTAAAATGTAGGGTTTAGTCCGGTCGTGATCATGTACTAATAAGGGTAACCTTTTGGATTCGTTGGGGATGTTTAGAGTTGGTTCGTCATGGACGGAGGTAAAACGTGAATTGGCGATTGATTATTTACGGTTTGATTAACCTTAAGGTGTATTCATTCTAACTTCCTACTTTAGAATTTCAGGTGTGATGAGAGGGTTGGGTTCATAGTCCTAGTATATCTTTTGAGTAAATGTTTATGATCATTTTGGTAATAGTCCTTGTGCCATTTGTGAGCGACCGTTTGGGTTGTGCTCTTTATGATTTACTTGTGGGAATCATATTTAAGATGTATTTGATACGTTCCTTGTCTTGGGATCGTCTTGTTTTAATGATCAATGTTGTTGTGCTCTTTATGAGAAATTCCGTTTATCGTTGTTGTGCTCTTCATGAGAAACTCTTGTTATCGTTGTTGTTAAACTCTTCATGAGTACCCGTTGCATCTTTATGGTGATTATTTGGTATGGTTCCCTACTTTGGAATCCTTAGTTGTTTACCATGCTAGTATTTTATTTCTTAGCATGATTGAAAGTCCAGCTGGTTATATTGTGTATCGAGTCAGGCAATGGATAATGCTATAATGGCACGAGCCAAGTCCAGTATAGCATCGCCCATTGGTCCTTCTGTCCTCATCCAGATTGGCCTTGGTTGGGATGAGCTAGCTCCGTTGTGGGTATTCTAGCTAATCGTTTTGGAGCATGACTTTGTGGCATGGCTCCCGCCCCTTGTGGCACTTTACATTGTTATTGGTTCCGGTACCGGGTTTCTCTTCAGCTTTTATGCTACTATGAAGATGGATTGTATGATTGATGGGTTGATTGGTCGCTTCTGACCGGGGATTCCTCTTCAGCTTTCATGCTATTATGAAGATGATGAATAGTTGGTTATTGAAGCTGCGCAGCGACCTTTATTTGGTTCTTTCTGTTGGGAAACCTTGGCTAATATCCTTTGTTATGTGTTTACTTTCCGCTGCTATCTGTTGACTGTTAATTGTTTCATGCTATGTGATATTTATCATTGTTTATTGCTTATTGCATTAAAGCATGTCATGTAGTTGCATTAGTAACTTACTGAGATTTATTCTCACCCCGTTTCTTGTTTCAAATTGTTTTCCTTAACCCCCCCCAGGAGGAAAAGGATTAGGATTTGCGGTTCGAGGAGGACGTCGAGAGGATTGAGATTTTGGGGCAGGTTGTTATAGATCGGTCTACATTATCTAAATGTATAACCTTTTGGGGATAGTTTTACCACTATTGACGTCATTAAGAATTGTAAATTTTGTATCTTTGGTGTGAGCTTGTGGAGCTTACACTAGTTGTTTTTTTGGTGTTGTTAAACTTGGATTTTCCAAACCTTGTATTATCACCTTTTGGTATTAAATGGAAATTTTAACTTCGGTATTTTGGAGTTTTTTGTTAGAGTCGACGTCCAGCTCGCGGTCCCGGGGCCCGCGGGGTCCGGGGTCGCGACAGTTGGTATCAGAGCTATGGTTTGGCTCTATGTATAAGTATAGGTGGATTAGTATGACCTAGGAGGGTAGTGTGTTCGGAGTGAGTAACAATTGTTGTTTTATGCAGGTACTTGTTTGAAATGTCTCGAAGGAGAAGTGGTGAAAGTAATACCGGTAATGCAAATCGAAATGAAACGAGGGATGAAGCCCGTGCAATGTTTCAGGGTATGTTTGAGGCGGCCATGAAGGCCATACATGATCAAGGTCCAAGGGTAGAACAAGCAGCGCCACCCCGCTACGGATTGGAACAATTTCTGAAATTGAAACCGGTTGAGTTCAATGGGGAACCCGATGTAAGAAAGGCCGAGCTATGGATTGAGTCGATGGAGAAAATTTATGACGTCTTTGGTTGCACCGATGAAGACAAGGTCCGGTTTGCGGCTTATAAACTTGTGGGTGCCGCCGAGCATTGGTGGAAGGGTGTTAAAGTGGGATGATACTCACACAGTGTATGCATGGGAATTGTTTTTGCGAAAGTTCAAGGAGCATTTCATTCCGGTAGTGGATCAAAACCGAAAGGAGATCGAGCTGCTCAACCTGGAGCAAGGTTTGTTGTCTATAGCTCAGTACTCGGCTAAGTTCACAGAATTAGCCCGGTATTGTGACTATCTTGTGCGGACCGAGGAACAGAAAGCTACAAGATTCATCCGGGGTTTGAAGACTTCTATCCGTACTCAGCTTATAGCCCAGAGGATTGTGACCTTCCAGGATGCGGTAGACCGGGCATACTTGATCGAGCAAGATATTGGGGAGCATAAGAGGAAGACCGAGGCTGCAAATGCGGGTAAACAAGTAAGCCATGCTAAATCTAAACCATATCACCGTTCAGATAACCGAGGTAATTTGGGAACACCATCTCAGTTTAAGGAACAAACCACGCTAGGGAATCCGAGTACTACTCCGGGGAAACAAGGGAAACAAGGTAGGTGGCTCTGCACTTACTGTCAGAGGGAAGGCCATTTGGAGGATAAGTGTTGGAAGAAGCAAGGAAAATGTATCAATTGTGGGCAACTGGGTCACTTCATAAAAGATTGTCCGAGGTTTAAGGTTCGATCATCAGGAGCAGGAACCAGTACTTCACCGGGTCAGAAGAGAGATGCTTCGGGGAACCCTAAGGTATAGGGTAGAGTAATTGCGATCAATCAGCGCTCATCAGGTAACGGATAATTTCAGGAGGTATTAATTGCGTCGTGAGAGCGAATGCGTGCATTTTAGGGTCATCGCATTTATGTGTTTCTGTGCATTTAGTTGCATTTATTTCTTCTGAGTCTTTGACTTATGTGTTGTAGGTGTCTACTCCTATGGAGGAGTTTAGGGTATCTGATGAAGCCTTATGTGCTTATGATGTGCTTAAGTATGGTTATGTCTTACCTGCTAAATTAGCCATGTTGCTATTACAAGATTTTGATGTTACTAATGCTTTAGTCTATTGTTGTAGGGGGATTGTTATATTCTCCATTGTTAATTTCTTAAAACAGTTAGAGACCGTTCATTTGGGTAGAGTTATACCTATCTTTCCTTAATTGAATTCCGAGTATTTAGTTTCGGTGAATTGTTGGGCGTATTTATCGTTTGTGAAAATTTCTATTTTATTTCTGAATAGTACCTAGTGTTTGAGGAGAAGCTTGGAGTTAAATTGCATGGTGTGGTACGATTTGTTATGGACGATGAGTTTGTTGAAGGAATTATTGTCATTAATGGTGATAAGCGTGTTAAGTTAGAAAGGACTAAGTACGTTTTGGGAGAGTAATAATTTCTCAATCTATGTTAAAGGCCTTTTGAAGTTTTGGTTAGATAGTGGTTCTATGGTTCTAAATCCCTTCTTGGTGGCGTTTCCCGAATTGGATCATGGGTATGTGAAGGAAGTGGAGTATAAATACTGGGGCATAATTAAGGAATATCATAATTGGATATTGGGTCAGTTGGAACGTTGCTAGCTAATTGGTTTATTATGATAGTAGTACTATTGAGCCTAAGTATCATTAGGTTAATAAATGTATGCGTGAAAGACTAACTTGGGTTAGCTATTGAGGATTTGAGAATTGTTGATTTCCTTGGATATATGAGCACAGATTATTAACTAAAAAGGGAGTTAGAGGAAATCCCTGGAAGATAAAATTTAGATCATTTTCGGACTGTTGCGTATTCGTAATTATTTTGGCTTTCAAGGATTGGAGTTTTATGATGATGACATTTGGCGTAGATTTAAGCGAACATCTTGTGTTAAAATTTTGGGTTTATATTGCACCTCTAGTTTAAGGTATCATCTAAGGCGAAAGCACTAAAATTGTAATCCTTAGAGATATAGCCCTTTCGATGAATATTGTAGAAATAGAAATTTCTTTAACCTTTTATATTTAAAAGCTAATTAGGCTTGGGATGGTGATGTTTTGAATTTATGGGGGATACTACTAGGTATACGATTTACAAAAAGGAAACACCTTGCAGTGTAAGTAAGGTTATGAGTAAGGTGAGCTTGGGATATCTCGAGAGGCATGTTTGGGAGCAATTGGGATTCTCCAATTTTGATTATGGATTCTAATTAGTAGTGAAGGTTATGATTGAAGGAAGTTATGTGCGAGAGGTCGTGGCATGGTGAGCAGTATTTAAGGTTGCCTTATAGTGGGTTAGATTGGACAATTGAGGAATTTGAGAATGGCGGAACTATCGTATCCGTAGCTATTTGGTATTTCGGGTAAGTCTCGTTAAAATTCGGGTCGAATTTTCCTTAAGGGGGAGTGAATGTCACGACCCGAAAACTAGGCTCTATTTTATTGGTGATAAATATTTATTATTTATTTATTTGCTTATTTATTTATTTAAGTTATTATTTATGTAAATATTTATGTGTGCATTATATGTTTCATAATAATTATGCATAGCATTTTATTTGGGTCATTTGAGTTAGTGTGGAAATATTGGGTCTTAATTGTTAGTAGGGAGTGTAAGTATTTTGAGTAGTGTAGGGGAGGGGCCCTAAGTGCAACATTTTGAAATAATTTCCCTACTTCCCCCTTCTTCCCTCACCTCCTCCCTCACTCTCTTCCCATCTTCCTCCCAGCAAAATCTCTCTCTCTCTAGGTTGTGGGTAAGTTTTTCTCTCTCACTTCTCTCTTCATTTTCTTCATCTTCCTCTTGTTATTTCTCATTTCTTAAAACATGAAATGTGTTTAGATCGTCGATAGGATCGCGTAGAATCAAGAATATTCGAAATCCATCAACTTTGAGAAAATCCGGGTAAGTTACTTTTCCCCCATTTTGCTAAAAATGTTCATTCCATGCTTAGTTGATACTATGGTTACCATTTCTTGCTTCTTGGGTTGATTTTGATATGAATTGCATTTTATCCCATTTTGTGAAGTTTTGGTGTTGAATCATCCCTTGGATTGAGTAGATTAAATGATGTTTTATGAGTTGTTTTGGGTATATAGGGTGTTTGGGTATCTTAGTATACCTATTAGAAGCATTTGGGTTTGATTTATGTTGTTGGGTGGAAAATTTGGGAGAAACCCAGTTGGTTTTGGCCGTTTTCCGGCGACCTGGGTGCGTGGGCGACCGCCCATGATGGGTTTGGGCGACCGCCCATGAGATCAGTTAATCCAGAGAATCTGAGCAAAGTGAGTAGGCGACCGCCCACTTTTGGGTTGGGCGACCGCCCAGGAAGTCAGTGGGTTTTGGGCTTGGGGTTGGGTTTTGGGCGACCGCCCAGACTGGCTATGGGCGACCGCCCATACCAGCTGTTCTGAGCCTCCTTGTTATTGAATTGTTTTAAGGTCCAAGCCCGATCTAGGCTCGAAGTATCACCCTAGTTGACCTTAGTGAACATTGTAGTACACTCTAGTGACAGAATTGGGTCCTCTGTGATCGAGTTTGTGTTTGAAATTAATTAAGTGTTAATTGGGACTTTGGAACACCTTATTGAGGTATTGTTGGTTTGACTTATCTTTGTGATGATCAATTGTGATCAAGTTTGTGTTTGAGTATCTTGTGATGGGTTCGTGGTTGTTCCAATCGGATTGATTTTGGATAAGACTTGGTTTAGGTTTTAGGTGATATCCTATAGTACCTAGAGGGTGGTTTTGGAACACTAAAATGTAGGGTTTAGTCCGGTCGTGATCATGTACTAATAAGGGTAACCTTTTGGATTCGTTGGGGATGTTTAGAGTTGGTTCGTCATGGACGGAGGTAAAACGTGAATTGGCGATTGATTATTTACGGTTTGATTAACCTTAAGGTGTATTCATTCTAACTTCCTACTTTGGAATTTCAGGTGTGATGAGAGGGTTGGGTTCATAGTCCTAGTATATCTTTTGAGTAAATGTTTATGATCATTTTGGTAATAGTCCTTGTGCCATTTGTGAGCGACCGTTTGGGTTGTGCTCTTTATGATTTACTTGTGGGAATCATATTTAAGATGTATTTGATACGTTCCTTGTCTTGGGATCGTCTTGTTTTAATGATCAATGTTGTTGTGCTCTTTATGAGAAATTCCGTTTATCGTTGTTGTGCTCTTCATGAGAAACTCTTGTTATCGTTGTTGTTAAACTCTTCATGAGTACCCGTTGCATCTTTATGGTGATTATTTGGTATGGTTCCCTACTTTGGAATCCTTAGTTGTTTACCATGCTAGTATTTTATTTCTTAGCATGATTGAAAGTCCAGCTGGTTATATTGTGTATCGAGTCAGGCAATGGATAATGCTATAATGGCACGAGCCAAGTCCAGTATAGCATCGCCCATTGGTCCTTCTGTCCTCATCCAGATTGGCCTTGGTTGGGATGAGCTAGCTCCGTTGTGGGTATTCTAGCTAATCGTTTTGGAGCATGACTTTGTGGCATGGCTCCCGCCCCTTGTGGCACTTTACATTGTTATTGGTTCCGGTACCGGGTTTCTCTTCAGCTTTTATGCTACTATGAAGATGGATTGTATGATTGATGGGTTGATTGGTCGCTTCTGACCGGGGATTCCTCTTCAGCTTTCATGCTATTATGAAGATGATGAATAGTTGGTTATTGAAGCTGCGCAGCGACCTTTATTTGGTTCTTTCTATTGGGAAACCTTGGCTAATATCCTTTGTTATGTGTTTACTTTCCGCTGCTATCTGTTGACTGTTAATTGTTTCATGCTATGTGATATTTATCATTGTTTATTGCTTATTGCATTAAAGCATGTCATGTAGTTGCATTAGTAACTTACTGAGATTTATTCTCACCCCGTTTCTTGTTTCAAATTGTTTTCCTTAACCCCCCCCAGGAGGAAAAGGATTAGGATTTGCGGTTCGAGGAGGACGTCGAGAGGATTGAGATTTTGGGGCAGGTTGTTATAGATCAGTCTACATTATCTAAATGTATAACCTTTTGGGGATAGTTTTACCACTATTGACGTCATTAAGAATTGTAAATTTTGTATCTTTGGTGTGAGCTTGTGGAGCTTACACTAGTTGTTTTTTTGGTGTTGTTAAACTTGGATTTTCCAAACCTTGTATTATCACCTTTTGGTATTAAATGAAATTTTAACTTCGGTATTTTGGAGTTTATTGTTAGAGTCGACGTCCAGCTCGCGGTCCCGGGGCCCGCGGGGTCCGGGGTCGCGACACTCTCACCCCGATTGCATACATAGTATTTTTATTTAACTTATTTTCGTTAATTTATGTTACTTCAGTTAAGTTCCTAACTGATTCCGTTAGTTTAGGACTAAACTGCATAACAGAATTAACTTTAGGGTCATTTCTGTCATTTTTACCCGCGGCCGCCTCCGACACTGCCAGTGAGCCTGTCGCGACCCCGAACCCCGCGGGCCCGAGACCGCGAGCTGGACGTCGACTTAAAACCAAAACTCTAAAATATAGAAGTTAAAAATTCCATTTTGAACCAAAAGATTTTAATACAAGGTTTGGAAAATCCAAGTTTAACAACACCATAAAACAACTAGTGTAAGCTCCACAAGCTCACACCAAAGATACAAAATATTACAATTCTTAATGACGTCAATAGTGGTAAAACTATCCCCAAAGGTTATACATTTAAATAATGTAAACCGATCTATAACAACCTGCCCCAAAATCTCAATCCTCTCGACGTCCTCCTCGAACCGCGAATCCTAATCCTTTTCCTCCTGGGGGGGGGGGGTTAAGGAAAAACAAAGATGGAAATAAACGGGGTGAGATAAAATCTCAGTAAGTTACTAATGCAACTACATGTCATGCTAATATGCAATGACCAATATCAATTAACATAAGATAGATAGCAGCGGAAATAATAAGTGACATGCTGTCAACAGTAACATCCAATAATCAACCATATAAATAAGCATATAACAACAAATGAGAGGTTCCCTATCGCCAACCGTCCCATACCGGTTGGAAATAACGACCAGCTCATCATGCAACACATAAAGCTGAAATAAACACTCATAAGTGGATACATAGCCAAGTTTCACCCCACTGGAAGAACCAAATAAAGGTCGCTGCGCAGCTTCAATAATCAACAATCAACATCTTCATAGCAGCATGAAAGCTCGAAGAGAAAACCCCGGTACCGGAACCAAATCATAAAAGTGTCACAAGGGACAAGGACCATGACACAAAGTCATGCCCATTAGCCAGATGCATTCACAAAGGAACGCTGACTTATCCTTTCCAAGGCCAATCTGGAGAAGGGGTATAGTAAGGGCAAAACAATGGTCAGCATTATAATGGACTTGGCTTTGCCATTATAATCCTTCCCATCGCCCGATGCAACAAATATGCCAGCTGGGCTTCTAATTAAATGCTAAGTAATAATATTTTAGCATGAATAACAACTTAAGGTTCCAAAGTAGGAAACCACACCAATTAATCATCATAAAGATGCAAGCGATTACTCATGAAGAGTTCAACAACAACGAACACAAGAAGTTTCTCATAAAAGAGCACAACAACGATAAACGGAATTTCTCATAAAGAGTACAACAACATTGATCATTAAAACAAGATGATTCCAAGACAAGGCACGTACCAAATACGTCCTAAATATGGTACCCACAAGTTAATCATAAAGAACTCAACCCAAACGGTAACTCACAAATAGTACAAGGACTATGACCGAAACGACCATAAACATTTACTCACAAAGATATAGTAGGACTATGAACTCAACCATCTCATCACACCTGGAATTCCAAAGTAGGAAATCAAAATGAATACACCTTAAGGTTAATCAAACCGTAGGTACCCAATCGCCAATACACGCTTTACCTTCGTCCTCAACGAACCAATCCCAAACCCCCAAACGAATCAAAAGGTTAATCTTTAGAACATGATCACGACCGGACTAAACTCTACACTTTGGTGTTCAACCACAACCCTCTAGGTACTATGGGACATCGCCTAAAACCTAGACCAAGTCTTACTCGAAAATCAATTCGATTGGAACAACCACGAACACATCATAAGATGCCCAAACTTATACCAGATGATCTTCACAAAGATAAGTCAAACCAACGATACCTCAATAAGACGTTCCAAATCCCAATTAACACTTAATTAATTTCAAACACAAACTCGATCACAAGGGACCCAATTCTATCACTAGAGTGCACTACAATGTTCACTAAGGTCGACTAGGAGGACACCCAAGATTTGGATCAAAACGTATTCTTTAGTCACACAATTTAACAAAATGTGCATTTTTCAGGGATCTGTGCGGCCGCCCACGATGGGTTGTGCGGTCGCCCAAAGTGCCTCAAAACAAGAACAAAAACTCTCAGAAAGGTGCGCGGTCGCCCAAACTATTTTGGGCGGTCGCACAACGTGCCGGAATCGCCAGAATCGGGAAGAACAACATGGGTTCTTCCATTTTTATACCCAAAACACATTTAACCAAAATCCCAACTTCCAACTCATGTACTAATGTACCAAAACAACTTATAAGTCTAAAAGGACTCCTAAAACAACATTTAACAACCAAAAATCAAGAATCAAACCAACATTCAAGATTTCACCATTTTTGATCAAAAACCCAAATAAATTCCAAATAAATTGCAAACTCATCCAAACTTCAAATATAACACATAAATCATCATATAAACATGATATGAACATTTTAGCATTTAAATGGGGGAAAAGTAACTTACTTGCAAATTCTCAAAGTTGATGGATTTCAAATCTTTTTGAGTCTACGCGATCCTATCGACGATCTAAACAATGTTTACGTTTTAAGAAATGAGAAAAGATGAGAGGAAGAAGGAGAAAATGAAGAGAGAAGAAGAAGAAGAAAACTTACCAAACTTGGAGGAGAGAGAGAGACTTGTCTGGGAATGGGAGGAAGAGAGTGAGGGAGGAGAGTAGGGAGGTGAGGGAAGTAGGGGAAAATTATTTTGAAATGTTACAATTAGACCCCCTCCCCATACTAACACAATTACTACACTCCCGGCTAACAATTAAGACTCAATAACTCGAATAAAACGCTAGGCATAATTATTATAACACATAAATTGCACACATAAATATTTA
The DNA here is from genome assembly GCA_026119855.1 of Campanula takesimana. Classification (NCBI taxonomy): domain Eukaryota; kingdom Viridiplantae; phylum Streptophyta; class Magnoliopsida; order Asterales; family Campanulaceae; genus Campanula; species Campanula takesimana. Next base: position 640,962 of record JAOWBW010000271.1, on the reverse strand, counting down.
AATAAATAATAAATTAAATAAACAATTAAGCAAATAATTAAATAAAAATTATTTAATTACTAATAAAATAGAGCCTATATTTCGGGTCGTGACAGAGCCGCACACGCGTCTCGCTCCTAAAGCGGGACTCGCGCGCTTCCTACTTTGGCAGTAACGGATTGCACCATTTTCCCTCCATTTTCTTATTTACAACATCTCTTCTTGATACAAAAAAGAACTCTTTTTACCTCCACATTCACCCCCCCTAGGTTTGTAACTCCCAAATCCCTTATTCTAGCCATTTCTTTAAAACTAAATATTTTTTTTATTTATTATTTGATATTCTATTTATTATATGATTTTCTTTATTTTCTTATTGGTTAGAAAAGATTTTTTCCCTCCTTTCTCTACCTATTTAAACCTCTCATTTCTACCTTAGAAAGGGACTTCAACTTTTTACACACCAAACTCCACACACATTCTCTCAACAATATTTTCTCTACAAAAATACTAAACAAAGTGTTACACAACATTTTCTCTACAACAACTCCATCTCCAAGTTAAAGTTTGAAGTTCTTCTTTTTCTAAAGGTACTTTATCCTTCTTCTTCTATTTTATTTGTCTAGTCAATGTATGCAATCCCCATAAAAGGGAACATGACCTAAAAGACCAAACTTCACTATTGAAGTTTGGTCAAGGTTATCTTCCAACATTTCAAATACTACTTTAATTTCTCTATTTCATATTAATGTAACTGTTACATGTAATCTTTAGCATAAAATCAATAAAATAAGTTTCTTTTTATTTCTCTTTTGTAATTCCCCTTTTATTTACATTATAATTGTTAGCACTTTTCTCATATTAAAATAAGGACATTTAGCATTAGAACACCAATAGTAGCAAGACCCGCGTAAGCGGGGCGGAGTGGGTGTTTAAGTACTTCCCACTCCGTCACCTAACCCCCGAACCCTTCTCTTCCCGAATCTTTGGTTTCGTAATATAATTTAGGCTATTTCTTTAGGTTTTTCTTATGTTTCCTCAATAACATAGGTGGCGACTCTACAATTAAAACACAAATATACATCCTAGGATAATTCACCGCTCTAGCCAAGTTGTGGTTTTCCCGGGGTATCTACAGTGGCGACTCTGCTGGAGAAGATTTGAGGGTTAAACTTGCGTTTCTGTTCAAAATCTACATTTTCTGGGCATTCTGGTTCCTGATGGGGGAAGCGTGCGCCGCTGGCCTTCTTGGCCTAAGGCGCTTGCGGCCCGCATCAAGGACCAGTGTCGCCCGCTTCCTGATGTTCTTCTTCTTTTTTCTACACTAATCATTTATGCAGGGTTACAATGCATATTCAGGACCAGGGCAATCCTCTGAGTCCAAAGTCTGACAATCTGACAGGTTTGCCCAGAAGCGGGCACCTCCCATATAATCTGCGCCAGGCGCGCGCATCCCACAATACAGGCCAGAGGCGCGCGCTTCTGGGTGGTTTTCCAGAACAGGGACAGATTCAGAACAGAGCAGAGTGATTGGGGTGTGGGCACAGTTGCCTGCATCAAGGCCTAATTTGGACCTCTTGGACTGTTTTTCTTTTGTGTTTTGTTTTAACGGTCACACGGGTGATTCGAGAGTTGTAATTATGGGATTATTTTCTTTTCATTCATAAAAAAATGTTTTGTCACATGTTGGACCTCACACTACGTGCACAAACTCCTATGAATTGCTCACTATCGAGTCGCACAAGTTTATAACCCCAAACCCGTCGAGGCCCGTCATAGGAAGTTTCAAGCTCCACCCGACCATGACTCTTTCGAAGCGGTAAACCTCAACCCGTGGCGTAGTTCATGACTACATGCCAGGGGTGACCTTAAACCTCTCATTAACCAAGCACAAGCCAACACAATTTTAGTTAGGGTCTAACACTCCGTGACTAAAGTCGGTTTTCATGTGCTGAAATTTCCCTAAACTAATGTCTTCAAAACATACATGCCAAGTGGTTATTATGGACGAAAATAAAAATCCGTCCCCGCATGTATGCTTTACTACATTAATTTAGTTTAATCCTGACATGTGTAGGATTCACAAGCGTGATGGAATCCGATGAGTATATGGGACCGCGAGAAGGTCTATATACTATTGTGACGATTCCATTATTTTCTTAGAAACTCAAAAGGGACTCCGTCCCTCCGACTTATATAAAAAAAACAGTCTTTTCTTATGTGGTTTTGAGTCGTGTGCCCAATGTGTGTTCTAAAGCCTCTTCATGGACCGAAAGTCTTACTCAAGACTGACAAGGGGCCCTCTTCTGCAATATAGGTTCAATTGGTACTTACCGTGTCTACCGGAATTCAGCGAATCAGTTAGTTCGTGAAGAGATTACTCCAACAGCTTCTACAGCATCAATGGCCGGCGGATCCAACACCGACAACACCATGTATCTTGAGCAACTCTCAGCTATGGTCCAACTTCTCCAAGAGCAAGTCTCTACTCTTAATAAGGAGGCCCAAAACAAGGATGATCTTTGGCAATCCCACGTTGACAATCAAAGGGAGGCCCACGAGGCCGAAATGGAGCAAATGAAAGAGAAGCTCACCAAACTTGCCAAGGTTAAAGAAAATGAGAACAATGAAGAGTCCGAGTGGACTAAGGGTCTATTTTAAATCCCTTATGTTAGTGCCCGTACCAAGAAAATGGGGGAACCAAGCACCAAGAACAATGAGCACAAGATGGTTGATTCAATTATGGCTTACATAGATCAACGCTTCAACGGCCTCAACGTGGGGAAAAGTCCCGACACGAGCCTTTATCAGCCCTCCATTCTCATGAGCACAATGGCCGCTCTCCCCGACAAGTTCAAGATGCCCGACATCAGCAAGTTCAAGGGAAAATTTTGTCCCATGGCACACATCAAGACTTACATTTGGGCCATGGTACCGAAGAAGGTCTCTCCTAAAGTTATGGCATAATGCTTCCCTCTTACTCTCGAGGGGGCGGCAAAGGATTGGTATGCTAATCTCCCGCTCACAGTCCGTCTTGATTGGGACGCCGCTATGCTTGCCTTCAAGAGTCAATACCAAGGCAACACCACCCATCGGCCAACCAAGAAAGAGCTCGAGAACACTACTCAAAGGGACAATGAGTCCTTCATTAATTTCACGAGAAGGTGGAATGACAAGCTTGCTAAGATTGTCGAGAGGCCTAACACCAAAGAGCAAATGGACATCTTCCTTAAATATCTAAAGATTGATCTCTGCACCCACCTAAGTGGGGCTTGCTATGCCGATTTCTCTCAAATGTATGAGGCGGGAATCCGAATGGATGATTTGCTTAAGGACATCAAGAAAATGCTCCTAGCTTCCGTTACAAGGCCGCCTCTAACTCCGCAAAAGAGGCTTCAGTTAATGCCGTTACTACCGACAAAGGGAATTACAAAAGGGTTCCCCCACCACAAGGCAAGAAATTTCAAGATGATCGTGTCTACACGCCTCTCCAAGGTATGAATATCACCGAGGCCTTCGAAGCTCTCAAGGCCAAAGGGCAAGTTACTCCTCTCCAAAGGTACAAACCCAAGACGATCCGTCCCAACCATGCCAACCACAAGCATTGTGACTACCACCAACATAGTGCCCACACCACCGAGGAATGCTTTGTCTTCCGCAACATCATCCAAGATCTCATAGACAAGAAAGAGTTCATAGTTCCTAGTGGTGATGATGTCAATGTAATATAGCTAGGAGAGTTCGAGGAGACCACTTATTCAATCCCAATTGTGAATAATGTCTCCAATGTGATGAATGCAATTGACAATTCTTGCTACGTTGTGACTTATGATGAGGTAATGAGGGGAGTACTAGAGAATAGGAAAAAGAGGCAAGATGGGAACATCAACATGCTAACTCGATCCAGACGAGTCATAGCAAGAAACCCCACTACTTCTACACCATGCACCTCTTCTCAAAGATCGCAAGCTCACGACACTCCCGAAGACCCTTTATTGGTTCAACTCAAGAAAACTCAAGCCAACATCTCCATTTGGGACCTCATTGCATCCTCAAAGAAGCATCGAGATCTTGTCATCAGTAATCTTGACGACACATCAATCTCTCTTGATACTACTCCCGAGGACCTTACTGCAATGATAAGTCACATTCATTTTGGCAATGTCATCACCTTTGCCGACATAGACCTTCCACCATTTGGTTTCGATCACAATGAGGCCATTTATCTCAAGGTGAGAACAAGGGGGAGACCTATCTCAAGAGTCTTGGTTGACGGTGGTTCTGCACTCAACTTAATGCCCGATCGAATCATGGGCATACTAGGGCTTAAGAATTCAGATTTAAAACCTTCTACCCAAGTAATCCGAGGTTACGACAGCATTGCCCGCACAGTCAGGGGTATGGTGGAAATAGACATTGAGTTTGGGAGCATGGTTATGTCCGTCCCATTTCAAGTGCTCGATGTGCCTTCTTCATTTAACTTACTCTTGGGCCGCCCATGGATACACAGTTCTAATGCCGTCCCTTCGACTCTCCATCAGTGTGTGAAGTTCAGAAATGGGGATGAAATAGTGACCGTTATGGAAGAAAACGTCACTATCCACAGAAAGGGGGAACCCATTCACCAAATTCAGCATGGTTTAGCAGACTCTACTCTCTCCGGCGTCTCAATCAACGCCATCGATGAACAAGGGAGAAATGGATCATGGACCCTCGGCAATCGCAAAGTCCTTCGCATGATGAGGAATATGGACTACTTCCCTGGTTTAGGCCTAGGGAAATACCAACAGGGTAGAATGCAACCCGTGGAGATCCCAGTCGTAAAGAACAAATTTCGTTTGGGATACGAACCCTCCAGAGATGACTTGAAACACGAGCAAGTTGTTCATAATGAAAAGGCCCGAGCTCGTAGGGAAGGCCGTCATTATGAGATTCCCAATTTGAGACCTTATCGTAAGACACTGAATGGCTACTTTGTCCGTCAAGGGGAATAGGTTCCGTACATGATCTTTCCCGAGCCATGGGTTAACGGCAAAGGCATCAGAAAGCCCGGTCTTGAAATCTTTGCCGACTGTGAGATCCAGAAATCTGAAGGGGAACCAACTCCCATGTCTCCCCGAGAGTGGTGGGGGAAGAAAGTGACCATAGAGTCCGAAACAGAAATTACCGTGGGGGAGGAATCGACAGATCTAGCCTCCATGTTCGAAGAACTCGCCATCATAGATGAGTACCAAGTAAATGCTATCTATGACACCTGTCGCGACCCCGGACCCAGCGGGCCCGAGACCGCGAGCTGGACGTCGACTTAAAACCAAAACTATGAAATACCGAAGTTAAAAATTCCATTTTGATACCAAAAGGAGATGATCCAAAGTTTTACAAATCCAAGTTTGACAAAAACCAAATACAACTATCATAAACTTCCACAAGTTTATGCCCAACAAAATACAAATATACAATTCTTAATGACGTCATTATTTGGTACAACTATCCCAAAATGGTTACACATTTACATAATGTAAACCAACCTATGACAACCTTCCCCAAAAGAATGTATCCACACTCGACGTCCTCTTTCTCGTGATCAGCGAGACTAATCCTTAGCACCTGGGGGGGGTTAAGGAAAAACAAAGATAAAAGAAAGGGGGTGAGATAAATCTCAATAAGTTACTAATGCAACTACATGACATGCTATGATGCACGAAGTGATAAGCAATAATAAATATCACATAGCACATAGCATTTATCACATAACAGATGGCAGCGGAAATAAACACATAACAAAGGATATAGCCAAGGTTTTCCAAACCGGTACATCCAAATAAAGGATCGCTGCGCAGCTTCAATAGTCAACAAATCATCATCTTCATAATAGCATGAAAGCCGAAGAGAAACCCCCGGTACCGAAACCAATAACCAATGAAGTGTCAAGCGACGGGAGACATGCCACAAAGTCATGCTCCAAGTAAAGCTAAAATGCACACAAAGGAGCTAGCTCTTCTCACATCCAAGGCCAATCTGGAGGAGGGTAATAATGGGGCAAAACAATGGTCAACATCACAATGGACTTGGCCGTGCCATCATAATGTTTTGCATCGCCCAAACACACACAAAATACCAGCTGGACTTTCAAATAAATGCTAAGTAATAAAATACTAGCACGATAAACAACAAAGGATTCCAAAGTAGGGAATCATGCCAAATAATCACCAAGAAGATGAAATGAACCAACAATACACAATAAGGGTGCTCCAAAATCCCAATTAACAATTAATGAATTTCAAACACAAACTCGATCACAAAGGACCCAATTCTATCACTAAAGTGTACTACAATGATCACTAAGGTCAACTAGAAGGACACCCAAGACTTAGACCAAAACGCATTCTTCAATCACACACATTAACAAAAATGTAAACTTTCAGAGATCTGTGCGGCCGCCCAAACGGGACTGTGCGGTCGTCCAAAAGGCCCTCAACCAAGAACAAAAGCTTTCAGATAGATGTGCGGTCGCCCAGACAATTTTGTGCTGCCGCCCAACCTTCTGGACTGCCGGAAATCGGGAAGAACAACCTGGGTTCTTCCATTTTTAACCCAAAACACATTTCCGCCAAAATCCAACATTCCAACTAGTTTACTAATGTACCAACACAACTAATAAGTCTAAAAAGACTCATACAACAACATTTAACAACCAAAATCAAGAATCAAACCCAACATTCAAGATTTCACCATTTTTGATCAAAACCCAAAATAAATTCCCAATAAATTCCAAACTCAATCAAGCTTCAAATATAACACATCAAACATCATATAAACGTGATATGAACATTTTAGCATCAAAATGGGGGAAAAGTAACTTACTTGAAAATAATGGAAGTTGACGGAATTTGAATATTTTTGATTCTACGCGATCCTATCGACAATCTAAACACATTTCACGTTTTAAGAAATGAGAGATTATGAGAGGAAGAAGAAGAAAATGAAGAGAGAAGTAAAGGAAGAAAACTTACCCAAAACCAAGAGAGAGGGAGAGAGATGGTTGCGAAATGAGGGAATGAGGGAGTGAGGGAGGAGGGTAGGGAGGTGAGGGAAGTAGGGGAAATAATTCAAGAACTTACACTTAGGCCCCCTCTCTCACACTACACACAATTACTTACACTCCCTACTAACAATTAAGACCCAACAATATTACACTAGCACAAATGACCCAAATAAAATGCTAGGCATAAATATTACAACACATAAATTGCACACATAATTATTTAAATAAATAATAATTTAAATAAATAAATAAGCAAATAATTAAATAAAAATCATTTAATTACTAATAAAATAGAGCCTAGATTTCGGGTCGTGACATCCACTCCCCCTTAAAGAAAATTCGACCCGAATTTTAACGAGACTCACCTTAAACAAAAAGCCACGGAAATTTCCTCTCGATCTCACCTCGGAGCTTCCACGTCGACTCCTCGATGTTATGATTCCTCCAAAGAACTCGAACCAACGCAGTTCTTTTGCTCCTCAACTCTTGGACTTTAGAATCTAAGATCCGAACCGGTCGTTCCTCATAAGTCATATCGGGCTCAATATCCTCCGGTATCCTCGGTAACACGTGAGATGGATCATGAACATACTTCCGAAGCATAGAAACGTGAAAAACATCATGCAATCGGTCCAAAGATGGCGGTAACGCAAGACGATACGCTAGAAGTCCAACCTTTCCCAAAATCTCAAACGGGCCAATAAACCTTGGAGCCAATTTGCCTTTCTTCCCGAACCTTCGGATACCCACCTTCGGGGACACTTTCAAGAATACCAGATCACCAATCCGAAAACTAAGATCTCGCCTTCGGTTGTCTGCGTAGCTCTTATGTCGACTCTGGGCTGTCTTCAATCGATCCCGGATAACTCTAACCTTTTCAACTGAATCCCGAAGCAAATCAATACCCACGATCTTCGCTTCACCAACCTCATCCCAACAAATAGGCGATCTACACTTTCTTCCATACAAGGCCTCAAACGGTGCCATCTCGATACTAGTCTGATAACTGTTGTTGTAAGAGAACTTCACTAACGGTAGGTGCGAATCCCAAGAATCGGAAAAGTCTATCGAACAAGCTCGCAACATATCCTCCAAAATCTGAATAGTCCTCTCGGATTGACCGTCGGTCTGGGGATGAAAAGCTGTACTAAAACGCAAATCTGTACCCAAAGCTTCCTGAAACGCCTTCCAAAATCTTGAAGTAAACCTCGGGTCTCGATCTGACACAATACTAACCGGAACCCCATGCAATCTAACAATCTCATCAATATAAAGGGTCGCAAGCTTCTCCATCGAATATCTGATGTCAATAGGCAAGAAATGGGCACTCTTGGTCAATCTATCCACTATTACCCAAACACTGTCATACTTCCTACGGGTACGAGGTAGTCCCGTAACGAAATCCATAGTCACATGCTCCCATTTCCACTCGGGAATCTCTAAAGGCTGAAGTAGTCCCGCGGGTCTCTGATGCTCGGCTTTGACCTGCTGACAAGTTAAACACCTCGATACATACTCGGCTATTTCCCTTTTCATATTAATCCACCAAAATTGTTGCTTCAAATCCTGATACATCTTTGTACTGCCCGGATGAATAGTATACCTCGATTTGTGACCCTCATCTAAAACTTGCCTCTTTATTCCACCAACATCGGGTACGCACAAACGACCACGGAAAGTCAAAACTCCACTCGAACTCAAAGAAAAATCCTCGAAGTTCTTTTCCTTCAGTTTACCCATTATCTTCACCAACTCGGGATCTTCTTTCTGAGCTTCCTTTATTCTTTGAATTAGGGTCGGAGATACCCTAATATTCGCAAAAATAGCCCCATGTCTCGATTCACGAGGAGAGCAATCTCGAACATCCTCAAGCATTTTCCATTCTCGAACCATCATCGAAGCCACATAAGATTTTCCACTAATCGCATCGGCTACCACATTCGCCTTCCCCGGATGATAAGAAATCGTACAATCATAATCCTTCAACAATTCCATCCATCGGCGCTGTCGGTTGTTCAATTCCTTCTGGGAGAAAAGGTATTTCAAACTCTTGTGATCGGTAAAAATCTCAAACTTCGTCCCGTAAAGGTAGTGCTTCCATTTGTGCAACGCAAATACAAAAGCCGCGAACTCCATATCATTAGTCGGGTACTTCTGTTCACTAGGGGTCAACTTCCTCGAAGCATAAGCAATTACTTTCCCATTCTGCATCAACACACAACCCAAACCCTCTTTCGAAGCATCACTATAAATCACTAGGCCATCGCTCCCATTAGGCAAAGTCAAGATCGGTGCTGTAGTCAACCTCTTCTTCAATTCCTCGAAACTCTTGTCACATTTATCGGTCCACACAAACGGAACATTCTTCCGGGTCAACTGCGTCATCGGAGTAGCAATCCTCGAAAACCCCTCAATAAATCTTCGGTAATACCCGGCTAAACCAAGAAAGCTTCTAATCTCTGTCACTGATTCGGGTCTCTTCCAATCCACTATGGCTTCAATCTTTGAAGGATCCACCGAAATCCCATCTTTCGAAATAACATGCCCCAGAAATGACACCTTCTCGAGCCAAAATTCGCATTTACTAAACTTCGCAAACAATTTCTCCCTCGCAAGAACGGATAAAACTGTCCTCAAGTGCTGCTCGTGCTCCTCTCCAGATTTAGAGTAAACAAGAATGTCGTCGATGAAAACCACCACGAAAGAATCAAGATAAGGATGGAAAACACGGTTCATCAAATCCATAAACACGGCCGGCGCGTTAGTCAACCCAAACGGCATAACCAAGAACTCGTAATGACCATAACGAGTGCGAAAGGCAGTCTTCGGAATATCCTCCGATCGAACCTTCAACTGATGGTACCCACTTCTCAAATCAAGTTTAGAGAAAACCACGGACCCTTGAAGTTGATCAAACAAATCATCGATGTGCGGTAGAGGATACTTGTTCTTCACCGTGACCTGATTCAACTTTCTGTAATCTATACACAATCTCAAGGAACCGTCTTTCTTTCGCACAAACAAAACCGGTGCTCCCCACGGGGAAACACTAGGGCGGATAAACCCTCGATCAAGCAACTCTTGCAATTGAACCTTTAACTCTTTCAACTCTGCGGGAGCCAACCTATAAGGTGCTTTCGAAATCGGAGCCGTACCCGGCAAAAGATCTATACAAAACTCTATCTCACGATCGGGAGGCATATCATACTCGGTAGAGAAAACATCGGAAAATTCCCGGACTACCCGAACACTATCAAAACTAGGGGATTCCTTCCTAGTATCAAGAACACTAGCCAAATACCCCTCACAACCACTATGCAATAATTTTCTCGCTTTCATAAAAGAAATTAAGCGAACCTTTCTACTCAGAGGACAAGCCTCAAACACAAATTTAGGCACATCGGGAATAGAAAAAGTAACAGTTTTCTTACGGTAATCAACGGAAGCATGAAACTTGCTCTACCAATCCATACCCAAAATGACATCAAAGTCTTGGATAGGAAGAACTACCAAATCCGCACAAAGGACACGACCACAAATAACCACATCACAAGCACGAAAGACTCGATCAGAAATCAAGCATTCTCCTATAGGGGTCGACACCTCTAGCACGTACGGTAAAGACTCGAATGCAGCATTTAACATGGAAGCAAATTGCACAGAAATGTATGAATGAGATGATCCTGGATCTACCAACGCTCGTGCGCTCACATTAGACACAGAAACAATACCTCCAATAACGGATGGATCATCGGTAGCTTGTTGTTGATTCATGGCAAATACCCTTCCTTGGACTTTGGGCTTCCCAGCGGCATCCCTTTTCTGACCCTGATTATTACCAACTCCTGACCCGGATGCTTGTCCTCTACCTCTTGGGCAATCTTTTACAAAGTGACCCATTTGTCCACAATTTGTGCACCTTCCTTGCTTCTTCCAACACCGGTCCTCATAATGACCTTCCTTTTGACAATACGAACAAAGCCTCCTAATTTGGCTCTCTTGGTTCCCGGAAGTGGTACCCGGGTTCCTTGGGATCGGTTGCCCTCGGGACTGAGATTGTCCCCCAAAGTTACCTCAATTTTCAATCCTTGGTTGTGACTTGCTCTGCGCTCCTTGCTTACTCGGGTTGGCCACCTCGGTCTTCCTCTTATGTTCCCCAATATCTTGCTCTATTAAGTAGGCTCGGTCCACCGCATCTTGGAAGGTCACAATCCGTTGAGCAATAAGTTGAGTACGGATGGAGGTCTTCAATCCCCGAATAAATCTCATAGCCTTTTGTTCCTCGGTCCTCACCAAATAGTCACAATATCGGGCTAATTCTATGAACTTAGCCGAGTATTGTGCTATAGACAACACACCTTGCTCCAGGTTGAGTAGCTCGATCTCCTTTCGGTTTTGATCAACAACCGGAATGAAATGCTCCTTGAATTTGCGCACAAACAACTCCCACGCATACACCGTGTGAGTATCATCCCAAGTAGCTTTAACACCCTTCCACCAATGCTCGGCGGCTCCCACAAGCTTGTAAGCCGCGAACCGGACCTTGTCCTCATCCGAGCAACCAAATACATCATAAATCTTCTCCATCGACTCAGTCCACAACTCAGCTTTCCGAACATCGGGTTCCCCATTGAATTCAACCGGTTTCAACTTTAGAAATTGCTCCAATCCATAGCGGGGTGGTGCTTGTTCTACCCTCGGACCTTGATCATGTATGGCCTTCATGGCCGCCTCGAACATGCCCTGAAACATGGCATGTGCTTCTTCCCTTGTATCATTCTGATTCTGTGCCCCACTAGTACCTCCTCTGTTTCTTCTTCCAGACATTGCGAGTAATTACCTGCATAAAACATCAACCGTTAATCACTACGCACACCACTACCCACCTAAGTCATACTAATCCACCTAGACTTATACTTAGAGCTAATGCCATAGCTCGGATACCAACTGTCGCGACCCCGGACCCCGCGGGCCCGAGACCGCGAGCTGGACGTCGACTTAAAACCAAAACTATGAAATACCGAAGTTAAAAATTCCATTTTGATACCAAAAGGTGATGATCCAAAGTTTTACAAATCCAAGTTTGACAAAAACCAAATACAACTATCATAAACTTCCACAAGTTTATGCCCAACAAAATACAAATATACAATTCTTAATGACGTCATTATTTGGTACAACTATCCCAAAATGGTTACACATTTACATAATGTAAACCAACCTATGACAACCTTCCCCAAAAGAATGTATCCACACTCGACGTCCTCTTTCTCGTGATCAGCGAGACTAATCCTTAGCACCTGGGGGGGGGGGGTTAAGGAAAAACAAAGATAAAAGAAAGGGGGTGAGATAAATCTCAATAAGTTACTAATGCAACTACATGACATGCTATGATGCACGAAGCGATAAGCAATAATAAATATCACATAGCAGATAGCATTTATCACATAACAGATGGCAGCGGAAATAAACACATAACAAAGGATATAGCCAAGGTTTTCCAAACCGGTACATCCATATAAAGGATCGCTGCGCAGCTTCAATAATCAACAAATCATCATCTTCATAATAGCATGAAAGCCGAAGAGAAACCCCCGGTACCGGAACCAATAACCAATGAAGTGTCACAAGGGACGGGAGAGATGCCACAAAGTCATGCTCCAAGTAAATCTAAAATGCAAACAAAGGAGCTAGCTCTTCTCACATCCAAGGCCAATCTGGAGGAGGGTAATAATGGGGCAAAACAATGGTCAACATCACAATGGACTTGGCCGTGCCATCATAATGTTTCGCATCGCCCAAACACACACAAAATACCAGCTGGACTTTCAAATAAATGCTAAGTAATAAAATACTAGCACGATAAACAACAAAGGATTCCAAAGTAGGGAATCATGCCAAATAATCACCAAGAAGATGAAATGAACCAACAATACACAATAAGGGTGCTCCAAAATCCCAATTAACAATTAATGAATTTCAAACACAAACTCGATCACAAAGGACCCAATTCTATCACTAAAGTGTACTACAATGATCACTAAGGTCAACTAGAAGGACACCCAAGACTTAGACCAAAACGCATTCTTCAATCACACACATTAACAAAAATGTAAACTTTCAGAGATCTGTGCGGCCGCCCAAACGGGACTGTGCGGTCGCCCAAAAGGCCCTCAACCAAGAACAAAAGCTTTAAGATAGATGTGCGGTCGCCCAGACAATTTTGTGCGGCCGCCCAACCTTCTGGATTGCCGGAAATCGGGAAGAACAACCTGGGTTCTTCCATTTTTAACCCAAAACACATTTCCACCAAAATCCAACATTCCAACTAGTTTACTAATGTACCAACACAACTAATAAGTCTAAAAAGACTCATACAACAACATTTAACAACCAAAATCAAGAATCAAACCCAACATTCAAGATTTCACCATTTTTGATCAAAACCCAAAATAAATTCCCAATAAATTCCAAACTCAATCAAGCTTCAAATATAACACATCAAACATCATATAAACGTGATATGAACATTTTAGCATCAAAATGGGGGAAAAGTAACTTACTTGAAAATAATGGAAGTTGACGGAATTTGAATATTTTTGATTCTACGCGATCCTATCGACGATCTAAACACATTTCACGTTTTAAGAAATGAGAGATTATGAGAGGAAGAAGAAGAAAATGAAGAGAGAAGTAAAGGAAGAAAACTTACCCAAAACCAAGAGAGAGGGAGAGAGATGGCTGGGAAATGATGAATGAGGGAGTGAGGGAGGAGGGTAGGGAGGTGAGGGAAGTAGGGGAAATAATTCAAGAACTTACACTTAGGCCCCCTCTCTCACACTACACACAATTACTTACACTCCCTACTAACAATTAAGACCCAACAATATTACACTAGCACAAATGACCCAAATAAAATGCTAGGCATAAATATTACAACACATAAATTGCACACATAATTATTTAAATAAATAATAATTTAAATAAATAAATAAGCAAATAATTAAATAAAAATCATTTAATTACTAATAAAATAGAGCCTAGATTTCGGGTCGTGACAACACGGACACGAGAAGGGAAACTATCAGCAAGATCTAGCCGAGCTCTGAGCCAATCAACAACTGGTATTCTATAAAGGGGCCCGTGGTATCCGAGGAATTCTTGGTCGAGAAGATGGGTTGCATTCTGCACAAGGTTACAAAGGAAGACTTGTTCACTTTCACTTTCGAGTCCGAGAGTATTTCCGATACCCTCACCCAAGAGGATATGGAAGCCATAGCCGAGCGTGTGTTCCCTTTCTTTGTTAATGAAAAATTTGATCTTTCCGAGTACCCTGAGATTGCAAGCATCATGAATGATGAGTTAACTAATAACGAATCTAATGATCTAGTTAATAACGATTCAAATAATGATGAAATAGACCACGAAAACACAACATACTTAAATGAACTTGCTCAACAGGTCCGTAGTCGTGGTGAAAATGGTCCAGGGGCTGACGAAGAATTGCATGTTGTTAATCTGGGTACCGACGAAGAGCCAAAAGAAACCAAGATCGGAAGCTTCTTCAAAGGGGAAGAGAAAGACAGATTGACTGCACTGCTCAGAGAGTTCGTGGATGTATTTGCATGGTCATACAAAGACATGCCGGGTTTAGACAGAAAGGTCGTGGAGCACAGAATTCCGATCAGAGACGATGCTAAGCCGACAAAGCAGAAACTAAGAAAGATCAATCCAGAATGGTCTCTAAAAGTCAAAGAAGAGATAGAGAAGCTTCTCAGTGTAGGCTTCATCAAAGTTATTGAGTATCCAACATGGCTAGCCAATGTGGTCACAATCCAAAAGGCTAATGGCAAGGTTCGTGTTTGTGTGGACTTCCAGGATTTGAACAAAGCTTCTCCAAAGGATGACTTTCCACTACCCAACATCGACATGCTAGTCGACTCCACTGCTGCCTATGAGGTCCGCTCATTTGTGGATGGTTTTGCTGGGTACAATCAGATTCTCATGGCTGAAGAGGATCAACACAAGACTTCTTTCACAACACCGTGGGGCACCTTTTGCTACACAGTTATGCCGTTTGGGTTAAGGAACGCTGGGGCTACTTATCAAAGGGCTGTTACAGACTTGTTCCATGACATGATTCACAAAAAGATCGAGGTCTACGTGGACGACATGATCATTCACTCCAAAGGGACAGACGGTCAACACTTGATCGACCTCCGCAAGTTCTTTGAAAGGCTTTGGCAACACAAAATGAGGCTCAATCCTGCAAAGTGCACTTTTGGGGTTATCCGAGGTAAAGTTCTTGGCTACATGGTCACAGAAAGGGGTATTGAAGCAGATCCCTCGAAAATCAAGGCAATCATTGACATGCCTCCTCCCAAGACACAGAAAGAAATCAAAGGTTTTATGGGCAGACTTCAGTACATCAGTCGGTTTGTACCCCAGCTTACTTCCATGTGCGAGCCAATCTTCAAGTTACTCAAGAAGAACGTGGCTCTAGAATGGACCGACGCTTGCCAAGAAGCCTTCGACCAAGTGAAGCATTACTTGAAATGCCCTCCAGTTTTGGTTCCACCTCACAACGAGACTCCGCAAAGGAGAATGCCATTTATTTTGTCAGTCGCCGATTTCAAGGAGGCTAAAAGAACTACTCCGTCTTGGAGAAGTCATGTGCAGCACTGGTTTGGGTCACTCAAAAGCTCAAACATTACATGGAAGCCTTTCCAATCAAGCTAGTAACAAAAGTGGACCCGCTTCGCTACATCTTTGAGAAGCCTTTCATATCAACAAGGATAGCCAAATGGTGCTTCATGCTCACCGGCTATGATATCACTTACGTCACACTCAAATCCATCAGGGGGAAAGTGTTCAGTGATCAGCTTACTAAATTTCCGTGTGACGAAGTGAAGGGGGAGGACTTACAATTTCCCGACGAGCACTTGGTTTGCACTACAACCGAGGAAAATAAGTGGTAACTCCTTTTCGATGGCGCCGCCAATAAGAATGGTTATGGGATAGGAATGTTTCTTGTCGATCCAAAGGACATCTACACTCCAATTGCAATCCGTCTTGAATTCGAAGCTACCAACAACATTGCTGAGTATGAGGCATGCATAGTGGGGCTAGAAGAAGCGATAGAAAGAAATGTCACATATCTAGAAGTATTCGGTGACTCCCTGCTCCTTATCAATCAGACATCGGGTAAATGGCGAATCCAAGACTCGACCCTCCAACAGTATGGTCAACATCTTGAGGAGTTAGCTGAACAGTTCCAAGACATCACGTTCAATTATTTGCTGAGGGACAAGAACCGCTTTGCCGATGACTTAGCCACAATAGCCTCATTGGTTGAAATGCCCAAAGGAAAAATGGTGAAACCCTTCAAAATTTCAAGAAGGACCAGTTCGGCATACTGCATGAACATAGAGATCAACGAAGTCCAAGATAAACCTCCGTGGTACACAGACATCATGAACTTTCTCAATAATGGCACCTTTCCCGAAAACAGCAATGGGAAAACTCGAGTGGCCTTACAAAAGCTAGCCGCCAGATATGTGTTGATTGGAAATTGAGTCTACAAAAGACACCATCAAGGGATCAATCTTTTGTGTGCAAATGAGTCCGAAGCTCAAGAAATCATGCACGAAGTCCACGAAGGTGAGTGTGGTCCCCACATGAATGGGATTATGTTAGCCAAGAAGATACTCCGTATTGGTTACTATTGGACCACAATGGAAAGAGACTGCATAGAGAAAGTCAAGAAATGTGCCAAGTGCCAATTCCACGCTAATCTACAACATGCTCTGCCATCACAACTGTATAACATGACCACACCATGGCCATTCTCTTGTTGGGGTATAGATATCATCGGCAAAGTCCATCCTACTGGAAGCAACGGATAGTCATTCATTCTAGTGGCCGTGGATTACTTCACAAAGTGGGTCGAAGCACAAGCTTACCGAGTTCTCAACGCCAAGAAAGTGTCCGAATTCGTGAAGAACAACATCATGTGCCGATATGGTATTCCTCATGAGATCATCTCCGACAATGGCTCTCACTTTGAGAAAGAAATGGATGCACTTTTGGTTAACTACAAAATTACCAAACACAAGTCATCCCCGTACCGTCCCCAAGCCAATGGAGTGGTCGAAGCAGCAAATAAGACAATCGAGGTCATCATACGAAAAATGGCTTCAACGGGAAGGGATTGGCCCGAGAAATTACCACTAGCATTATGGGGCTACCGCACATCAATACGGTCAGCAACGAGAGAAACTCCGTACTCATTAGTTTATGGTTCTGAAGCCGTACTCCCAGTAGAACTCGAGGTTCCTTCTCTACGGGTCTTACTTGAGAACCAAGTCAACGAGGTTGACTGGATGCAAAGTCGATATGAGCAACTAGCCCTACTTGACGAAAAGAGGTTAAGAGCGTTTGAACGCACAAGAGCTTATCAACAAAGAATGGCAAGGGCTTTCAACAAGAAGGTGAACCCTCGAAATATCAAAGTGGGAAACTTGGTCCTAAGACAACATCCCCCCAATGCAATAAATCCCCTTGGGAAGTGGGGATGTTGGGTATGCCCACATTTATCTCAGTTTCAATGTAATAGAATTGATTAGATTTGATTGATCCATCACCTAAGTTTATTTCATGGACTTAAGACCCATATCTAAGAAGTATTTATACTTCATTTTTTAGGTAGTCCATTGTAATAGAATAGGCTTAGGAATAGGAAAAGAATGTCTAAGATTGAAGAAAATCACTCTGTTAAAGTTTGAGCCACCTGCCATGCGCCATGCGCCAATGCTCTACGCCTATGCGCCCCTTTGGAGCACGCATGTGTTACGCGCCCCTTTGGCTCAACGCGCCTCATTATGAATGATTTAACACTTGGTGATTTATTGAAGACATGAAGACTTGAAGATATTCAAACTACGCCAATGATCCAATGGTGGTTAAATAACACGTATGCACCCGCATCAAAGGACACCTGTCCATAACGGTCATATTTGTGTTATGTGTCTAACAGCTATAAAAGACATGTGCTCCACTCAATGAGCGACAGCACATCTGTCCTTTAACCTTATCCACAAGGGATTTCCAACGGCTAGTTTTTGGAGCTCTACTATAAATACCCCATAACTTCAAACGTTTTGAAGTTGCTAAGAATCTCTGAATTTCTCTCTCAACAATTTGTTAAAGATTTGAAGATTGCCTTTGATTTACCAGAATTCTCAAGAACATATTCATACCTTCATCCTTAACCCAGACCCTCAAGCAAAAATACTTTAGTTTTCTTGTGCTCTCAATCTCAAAGATCTAAAGAGCCTTGAATCTAAAATCACACACGCACCTCTTTAAGTTTGATCACTTAGATCTTTCTTTAAGAGATACACCGGTTATTGTCTAGGATTTGTTCTTTCATAGAATATTAGATCTAGAGTTAGTGTATAAGCTCAAACGTTGTAATTTGTAATGCTCACTCATTATATAAGATCTCCTTTAGAAATCCAAGACTAACCATCTTGGTAGAGGACGTAGATCATTTCCCGATCGAACCTCTCCAAATAGCGCGTTTTAATTTCTTGTCAATTACTTTCAAGTTATTATCTTATCTCACTATTTGCTTATTTAATCATTGTAGATTGATTGAACTGAATTGTGTTGTGTTGGTTATATCATTTGCCTTAGTATCATCTTTCACTCACTTTGAGCCAAAAATACTTAGAGTGTGTGTTGCGCCCCCTTTAATCATTTGCGCCTACTTTACTTAACTATTCCGCTGTGCATTTCACTCACTCATTTAGGCATTTCATAACGCTTATTTGATAAAGTGCGCATTTGCAATTGAGTTTTTCAAGGGTACGAAAAGAATTTTAAAACAACTATTCACCCCCCTCTAGCTATTTTCCATACCCTTGTTGCCCTTTGGGACCAACAAGTGGTATCAGAGCAAACACCTTTATAAAACATTTTTGTTTTTCAAGCTTAACAGCTTGGGTGCCGATTCGATATGGCAAACTCAAAACCTTCGGCAACTGCTAACTACACACATGTTCCAGTCTTTGATGAAGATCATTTTGACGTGTGGAAATTCAGCATCTTAACTCATCTCACCTCAATCGATGAAAGGCTTCATGACACCATGGTTTATGGACCATATATCCCAATTAAAGCGAATCCAAATCCGCGCACCAACACTGCTCAACCAACCATCAAGAAACCAAAGGAAGAATGGACTGAAGAAGAATTGAGAAGAGTTGCAAATGATGGGAAAACAAGAAACATTCTCCTGAGCACTCTAAGCACGGCTATGAAACAACAAGTCATGCATTATGCTACCGCTAATGAGCTATGGGATGCTATTGAAGAGCATATAGAAGGAGACATGGTTTGCAAGGAGAACAAAAGATATGAAGTGCAAAAGAGATTCAACAATTTCTCTCAACTCCCCGGTGAAACTCTTAGACAGACTTATGAACTTGTAGACACCCCATTTTGGACGTTCATTTATAATCACACTACTTCTGTGTCTCGCCTTTGATTTGGGTCAAAACTCATTAAGTTGGACATGTTTGTTAAGTTTCTGACTGACTCTGTTAGTCAGGGGCCAAAATGAACATTAAAACTGTTGCAGAGGGAAAAAATGTGATTCCAGCACATGGATGTCTCGTACGAGGTATACCCCCTTGACAGTTGGGTTTTGATCAGTTTCCTTATTGATCTTAACCCCTTTTCTTGGAAAACACTCATGCAATCCGGGGAAAAATCCCATGGCCGATTCTAGAGTCCAAATATACCTCTGTGGGAATCAAGTCTTGGATTCCCACCTCAACTTACCTTCTTGGCCAAAACCCTAGGTCCAAAACCCCTATAAATATAGTTGTTCTTGGCTAGAATGACTAATGGTGAATTAACGGTCAACTCTAGACCCCAAATATGATCAAAGAATCTCTCATAATCAGTCCCTCTCTGATACCCACGAAATTTGGAAGATCAAGGCCATCCATAGGATTCTTGAAGAAAACGCTTAGGTAAAATCTTTGCTTCTATCTTCTCATCTCCTTCTTTGCTTTGAGGTAGTGTGATTCCATTAAAGGATGAGCCTAGAGCCTCTCCAATCCATGGAGATGGTCTCGAAGCACATGATCCGACTTCCCAAATAAATAAGCAATTATTTATTTGTTTGTTTCTTTTCTTTTGGTACGTGAATGCATGATTTTGAAACGATGATGATTATTTCTTAGCAAGACCAATCCTAGATTGGGTGAATTGGGTGCTCCTTGACCTTCCCAATTCATAACTTAACCCCTGAATCCAGACATCTCGGTCCGTGTTCCGACAATAACATGGCGGTGACTCTCAAACCAACAAAAAGGTAAATCGAAGGATGAAAATGTGCCTCGAAAAAAGGGACGAAAAAAACCTCGCGCATAAACAGTGGCGACTCCGCTGGGGACGAGATCACAGTAAGTGGGTTAGACTTGCCTCGAAAGAAATCATCGTTGTTTCAAAATTCTGCATTCTGTACAGTAACCTGTTCCTCAGCTGAGATGCCTCGTACGAGGGATCTCTTGTCTCGTACGAGACATCTCAGTTCTACCCGGCTGATCTGATTCCCTAGTTTGAAAAAGGATTTTGTTCGGTTCAAACACGTACACAGGGTTTCAGATCTGCTCTCCTCTCTGTTTCTGAAGTCCTAGGACCTTCCTAACGACGAAGAAACTCCCCATATATTATAAGGCTAACCTTTGTTTTGCAGGAGTACTTGCTAATTGTTTCGTTCCTTGCTTTACGTGTGTTTGCCTCATGTGTGAACTACGACGGCCTGAGTTCCTCCACAAGAAGGAAACGTAGGCAGCCACTTGGCCAGGCCATTGCTTGTTTTTGCTTTTACTTTAAAAAAAACTTTCTATTTTCTCCTTGTCACCTAGATCTTGACTCTCACACACGTGCACACATGTAGATTAATTGCACTACATACCCTATAAACCCGGGTCCCAATCGGAGGACGGATGTTGGTCAACACCCCCATTCTAACGAATGGCCCTCGCCGGTCTCTTCAAAGATGGTGTACCCACTCCGTGACACGCTCCTAGACTGTGTTCATGGGGAGCCTTAGCCGTAAGCCTTGCATCAACCTCATGCATACATACTAGTTAATAAGACACTCCTCGAGACCGGTCGGTTCGATTCTTAGGGCTGTTTTAATATTTTCCCAAGATAACGCATCTTTACAATCTATAATCCTCCATTGTGAATATGATGAATGTCCCTTCGGTTAAATGTTGAACATTTTGAAAGAATGGAGAACCTCTCTACGGGAATCCGAGTTTGTGTTTTCCTACTTTCACTATTATGTGCGGGATTGTGGATGCCATTTTGGCTTAGTTTCGACCACACCGTTCAACATGTCCCTTTCGGTTGTCCCTTAAAATTCACAAGGTTTGATTGAATTAATGCGTTGTTTAACAAAGTGAAAAACAACTACGGAATCACTTAGGTTTGGCTTAATTGAATGGTGGATTCCGATGAGAATATGGGACCCTTGCCCGAATTGTCCGTTTGGGAGAGTGCAATACAGGTGAAAAACAAGGGGCTCATATTCTAGGGTGACAGAATCCACTGTTCCAGGATGAACTAGAGTAGTAACTTCTCAAAATGGATTAAATTCCATTCGATCAATAGGATTAAAATCTGCAATCTGACTGTTAGGCTGGATGCCTCGTACGAGACATCCATTGTCTCGTACGAAACATCCTCCTTTTTATGTGAATCTGCCGTGTTGGTCAATCCTGTTTCATAAAAGCCGACTTGTTGGGACCCTAGCCTAGATTTGACACAGTTTTTACACTCTAGGTCCGTCCGATCAGCAAAGTAGCTCCACGCTCCTAACACAATGCCCGCCCGCACGCTGCGCTTCAAGATGGAAGCCACAGGAGGTTGGAAGGAAGGCCTACCCAACGGAGAGGCCCTGGAGATTAACATCATGCAAGAATTTCGCTTCAGAGGGCTCGACTATGCCTCTTATTATGCTCATGACCAAGTCATAGAGCGTAACGAACAAAGCGAAAAAGATTGGGCTGAGATCGAGAAGATGATCGATGGCAGTAAGCTCGAAATGTTACAAGCTGAATACAATGAAATGAGCAAGTGGTACAATGCCGCTGTCAAGAGAGCCCAAGATTTAGAGGACAACCAAGAGAAGGTCATCAATGATGAGGTAGGTAACTGCATCAGCCTCCAACCCAAACCACAAAGGGTCTACACCGATTTGATCCAAATCCGACTTGGTACGGTGTTCCAAGAGCTCGAGAGGGAAGGCAAGCTAGCACCTATGAGAGGATACAACCCAAGTATGAGGGATCCGGAAGGGCCTTGCACCTGTATTGCTACTACCATCAGTGCCACGGTCATCACACCGACAAATGCAACAACCTAAGGGATAAGATCCAAGATCTTATCGACCAAGGCACTCTACAGATAATGGGCAATGGAGCCGGCCTCGTATTGAAGAATGAGGGTTCCAAACCTCAAGCTCCTCTTCCACTACATTAGTGAGTAGTTTAATAGACTAGTTTTTACTTCATTTTCATAGCTTGGACGTTTCCTTCTTTTTGAACTAGTTGTTTCTTTTTAAGGGATCCTACTCACTCAAGAATCATTGTGAGTGAGAGCATGCCCTCCTATCAATTTCAATTTTTAGTAATAGCTAGTTTCTTTTAAATTTCTCATTTTTTTCGTACTTTTCCAAAATGGCAAAGTAGTGTAGAGATGGTAGAGGTGCACAATGAGAATGACTATTCTAAGGCGATTACATTCTCCGAAACGCGTCCAGTACTTAATATGGTGCTAAATGAAGGGTAATTCCTCGGTCTTGGACTTGGAAAGCATTCACAAGGGATAAAAGAACCACCACCTGTCGTTCTACACCTCCCAGAATATGGTCTAGGGTATGTGTCACCATTAAAAGGCATCCCTAAATAAGAAAGGGATTGGACTTTTTACATTGTACCACTAACACCGCCCTATCGAAAGACTCTAAACGGGTACTTTGTACGCGAGGGGGAAAACTTGCCATACTTCATGTTCCCTGAACCATGGATCGACCGTAGGGGGAAACGCCAACCGGGCTTTAAAATCTTCAGTGACTGTGATCCGTACTCACTAGAAATAGAACCGATGCAGCTCTCGTGGCTACCTCGAGAATTAGGGGGTACCAAGGCCGAGGCATTCAGTGAGTGGGACTTTGTGTTGGGAGAAGACCTACTGCGCCAATTTCTCAACCTTTGCAAGATAGAGGACACTCAGATCAATACAATAGACAAGAGGGGGCGCTCCGAACCAAGACTACACCGAGCTCATCAAGAAGAGTGACGAGCCTATCCAGAATTGGTATACAACTGGGGGAGCTATAGTAAGTAAAGACTTCCTGACCAAAGAATTAGGATGTACTCCCCATCCCCATAGAGAAAGGAAATTTGTAACCCTTACCTTAGAGTCAGATACCGCTACCGATGAGTTCACCCAAGAGGACTTGGATGCCATCACGGAACGTGTATTTCCCTATTTTCTTAATGAAAAAATAGATCTTTCTGAGTATCCCGAGATTGCTAGCATCCTAAATGATGAATTAACTAATAACTCTAACGAATTAGATAATAATGAGTCATATGACGAGATAGATCAAGAAAACGAACAAATCTTAAAAGAAATTAATAAGCAACCAAGATCAAGGGTTTTGACACAAGTTTCCTATTTGGAATAGGTGTAACTTGTATATAAACAGCCAAATTTGGGTCAGAACAATCCCTAGATTTTGTGCAAGTCTCCAAAGAGTTTGAGAGAGTTTTATTTTGTCCTAAGATATCCTAGATTGAAGAACAAAATAATACACAAAAAATATTCCATATAGTTCATATAAATTGTGAAAACGTGTTTCATAATTTTGGTCTAGCAACCAAGATCAAGTGTTCTTGATATTCGTTCAAGGAGTGGATACCGCTAGAGGGTGAAGCTCATCATCTTCAAAGTTTCGTGTTCTTACTTGTTCGCGATTGAAGCTTCAATTTCTCCACCAAAATCAAAGACCAAATTCAAAGTCATCAAGGGTTCGTTTTTTCTAGTATTCATATTGCAAGTATTTGATTTAATCATATGAATGGATTTATGGGCTTTGGGTTTCATAAAATTTTAAATGCTATTTTCCGCTGCGCATGTTACTCTGAAACCCAACAAACAGAGCATCTCCGAAAGATGACTTCCCTCTTCCCAACATAGACATGCTCATTGACAATACCGCGAAATACAAAGTTCGTTCATTCGTAGATGGATTCGTCGGTTACAACCAGATCCTCATGGCTGAGGAGGACCAGCTCAAAACAGCATTCACCACACCTTGGGGGATGTTATGTTATACAGTCATGCCGTTCGGACTCAAGAATACCGGAGCCACTTATCAGAGAGCTGTAACTGCATTGTTCCATGACACGATACATAAAGAAATGGAGGTGTACATCGACGATATGATCATACATTCCAAAGGCTCCGATGGGCAACACTTTGTCGACCTCAGAAAGTTCTTTGAGAGGTTGAAACACTACAAGATGAGACTTAATCCGGCCAAGTGCATGTTTGGGGTAGTAAAAGGAAAGGTCCTTGGATACATGGTCACTGAGCATGGTATAGAAGCGGATCCCGCTAAGATCAAAGCCATTATTGACATGCCTCCACCTAAGACGCAAAGAGAAGTCAAGGGATTTATGGGTCACCTTCAGTAATGTTGTTCAAATATATGTTTAGGACATAGAATTGCCTAATCCCAATCATAGTTATAACTTAGGATCCCCCAATTTTATTTAAACTTTTGTAAGGTACACTTACGATTCTTTGTGACCAGCACAGGTGTATTCCAACTCTTCAATCTTGGCAAACCAGCAGAAGGAAGCACAATCAGCAGACCAGAATTCAACATGCCGATCAACTTACTACTCAAGTTGCCGATGACTCAGACAATTAGCAAGGACAATCTGAACCTTACTGATAGTCAGGTTTTGTTGTTCTATCTCAATGTCAACTTACTGATTGTCTCTGTCCTTTCTGTACTGTCTTATCAGAAAGTTATTAAACTGCTCTGTCATGATTACTGCGCCATCTGACACATAGCTTGTTTTAGCTATACTTTGTCCCTACTTGCTTTTTGCAGGTAACCGGTTGAGACAAAGGGGTCTTTACCTATCAGACTTTTGCAAGCATGCGTGTACTCCATATCTTCGCCATTAATGCTAAAGATACCTCATTTAATGCTCCTCAACTACCCAGCTGGATATTCAAATTGCAAGCCTTCTTTTACAAGACTCAAGACATTCACTCCTCTTATAAATAGAGGACTTAGAGCATTGAAGAAGGTTGGTGGAAATAGAGCATTGAAGAGAGTTGAATGTTTTTGAGTATTCATTGAAGACTCAAACATTCTGTCCAGATAATCATTAGATCATTTAATAGGACATACACTTGTGCACCAACTCAACAACAATGTTAGTATTCCCGAACTAGATCATTTAAGGAATACGTTGTTTGAGTTATTCACACACCCACCTGAGTGAGACAAGTTCTATTGGACTCTCCGCTCAAAAACACTTGGTCAGATTTGTATTACGATCCATTAGTGATCTCTAGAATTTAGTCTTTGTTTCCGGCAAAGCCGTGCTTGTAATAGACTAGAGATATCTAATAGTACTCTTAACCCAAATTCATGTTCTGACCAAACTTGGTAGAGGATGTAGCAGTATTTACACTGTGAACCTCTCCAAATCTTCGTGTCTATGTTGCTTACTTTATCCTTGCCGGTTGGAACTCTATCACCGGCAGATTGCATATGTTTGTACTGATTCATTGTAATTTCCATTGACCAATCTCTTGAAACTGCATTGAACTTTTAGGAATCACTTTGTGTTAAACCAAGCTCTCAAAACCTTTTTCATACTAATTTTGTGTGAGTTAAAACCAAGTCATATCTTCTCCGCTGAGGTTACTGATAATAGTTTGCAAACTGTTAAGTGACTTTGCATTTATAAAAGTGTTTCTTCGTAAAAGTTTAAAAAGGCTATTCACCCCCCTCTAGCCTATTTTCCTACCAATTGAGCCTAACAATTGGTATCAGAGCTTGGAATTTTGAAAGAAATTTCCAAGCTTTGCAGCTTGTTTGCCGATACCATGGCAGGAAAAATCATGCAGTCATTCAACATCACTACTATTCCGTTGTTGAATGTCAACGAGTTTGGTGTCTGGAAATCCCGTATGATAAAGTATATGAACTCAATCGATGACCGGTTGATGAAGGTCATAGAAGGTGGTCCAATCATTCCTTTAAAAGTCTCAACCACCTATAGACCTATTCCCTCCACTCCGTTGACACAACATGCTGATCGTGACACTGAACAAGAAACCCATGTTCAGATTGAAGAAACTTTGGTCGAGAAACCAAGAGAGGAATGGACTGAGGACGACAAACTTTCAGCTGCCCTAGATGGAAAAGCATGCCACATTATCTCTTGTGGTTTGGACGACAAGCAATATAAACTCATTGACTTGTGCTCCACGGCTCAAGAATGCTGGAGGAAGCTCCTTGCATACTTTGAAGGTGATGAGCAGGTAAAGGACAACAGACTCTACAATTGCATTGCTGAGTTTGAATCCTTCAAGAAACAAGATGGTGAATCACTAAGGAGTGCCTACGACAGATTCTGCGAGGTAAGTAATTTATGTGCTTCATTAGGTAACATTTATACCATGAAAGACCTAAATATTTGTTTTCTAAGTTCTTTGGGAAATGAGTATCATAACAAGGTCACTGCTGTTAGAGAGGTTAGAGACTAAAACAAGACTTCTATTCAGAATCTTGTATCCAGTCTATTCTTGTATGAGAGAGAACTGCAAAAAACTTAACGTTCTTGATAAAAATTTCAAAAACTTGTCTCTATCAGCTCAGTCACTTATATCCTTCCCTTCAAATAAATTCCCTCTTATAGATCCCCATCAAACACCCTGCAGTTCCAAAACCCCAGAAACGACCTCAGAACAACCTATGGAAGAAGACGAATTTGCCGCCTTCGCTAGGAACTACAAAAGGTTTAAAGACTTCAAAAGGATGCAGAAAGGAGGCTACCAACAACCAAAACCATTCACACCAGCATTTAAAAAATCAGCAAGTTATAGCAAAGCCTCAACAAGTGCTACCGACGGAAAGAACAACACATGTGATCTTGTCTACTTCAACTGCAGAAAACCTGGTCACTTTGCTTCCAAATGTCCTCAACCAAAATATGAGTATATGAGGAAGTCATTCAACAAGAGACATCCTAAGTCTCGAAGCTTTGTTGCCGATGAAAGCACAGAAAAGGCCTTGCCGGTTTGGTGTGAAACTGACTCAGACGAGGATGCCGATGAAGATGAAGATGCCGATGTAAGTTTTGTTGCCCTAGACATGGAAGATGCCGATACATTTACATTACCGACTCCAGTCTACCGAGATCCATCTCCTCCAAGAACTCCAGTCAGAGAAGAAGCTACTGGAAGACCTCAACCACACTTCAAAGAGATTAGTGTCAATGCAGAGAACCCAAATGGATACAGAGTTCACCAAGTGGGAACCTCACTCTATGGTCAGTGTAACTCTATTCAATTCACTGCCATCAAACCTAAATCCTTACCGATGACCAGAAATTTATCATTCACTGAACATCCAAGCATTGCCAAAAGCTTGTCTAAACCCATTTCCTCTCTACCTGACTTCTCTCCCAAACCTATTCCCTCTGCCACCAAAATTTCAGCTGATCCTTTTCCTAAAATATCTAAAGCTGAAATGGTAGAGACAATGGATGAACTTTTTATTGATCATGAGAAGCTGAGTAGCGTTCATAAAGTGATGGCTGCTGATTTCAATAGAATTTCTGCAGAAAATGACTTGCTTATGTATGAACTTAAAGTTCTCAAAGGACATGAGATTGAGTCTGTTCTTCTAAAAAAAATAAAACCTAGATCTCAAAAGTCAAGTGGCAGTATTGATAGCTCAGATCGAAGATCTTGTGAAAAGAGACAATCATCTCTCAAGGATTGTTGATTCTTACACAAAATCTAGAGTTGCTGTTGAAACAATCCTACAGACCCAAATGTCATATAAGGACCAATTTGGGTTATGATTTGATTCTAGCAGCAGTAGCTCTACTGAAACTTGTGACCAAGAAAAAGGATGAGAAAGTTGAATGTAGTTCTGTTAACTCAGTGCATGTGAATGCTAAGCCTGCAGTATATAGTGCTGTTGCTATGAAGTATCCTAAGAACCAGAACAAAAGAAATGATAAGCACAAACAAAGATATGTTAAGGTTGCTGATACTGAGTCTGCCGATAATGGTATTCTTGGTGAATACATCAGCAGAGCAAGTGCTGCCGGTCTAACCACCTCTGCTGCCGATGGACAAGTACCTAAAAAGGTAACTGCCAAAGGTAAACAGAATGGAAAGAAAGGCAACACTATCACCTTTAAACCTAATAAGTTTATGCCTGCTCAATTCTCTAGTTCTGCCGATGCACTGACTAGACAGAATGATGTTCTACCGACTCCACAGCCTATCAGTCAAGTGAGATGTTCTAATTGTTCTGATTATGGTCACAAGGCTCATGAATGCCTCTTGAAGCACCTATCTAGACCCACTGAGGTTGCATCCTCTAGTGGTGGCCAAATGTGGTTGCCAAAGAGGAACTAACCCTCGGATCCAAGAATAAGGGGGACCATAAGCATACCGTTTTATTTCAGGAATGCTTCATGGCCTCAACTGGTGCAAGCAAGGATTTGTGGATTCTAGATAGTGGCTGTTCAAGACACATAATAGGATTTGCAGATCTACTTGCCGATATCTCAGAAGCATCAGGTCCCCCAGTGGTTTTCGGTGATAATTCCAAAGGAAAAATCATCGGTATTGGTACCATCAAGAGAGGTGCAGTTACTGTACAGAAGGTCTCTGTAGTAGATGGCTTGAAACACAACCTTCTATCTATTTCACAATTCTGTGATAAAGGGATGCAATGTGTATTTACTACTTCCAGTTGCTATGTGAAAGACATTGCTTCCAATGAAACCCTTCTCACTGGCAAAAGAAAAGGTAACATTTATGCAGTAGACTTAAGTACTATTACTGGTGTTGCTAATGTTTGTTTTGTAGCTAAGAACATCAGTAAGAACTCATGGATATGGCACAAGAGACTCAGTCACTTGAACTTCAAATATCTATCTAAGCTTGCCGGTTCAAATCTGGTTACTGGTTTACCTCAAGTGTCTGCTGATCAAGGAAAGAAATGCAAGGCCTGCCAGCTTGGAAAACAAAATAAATCATCCTTTCGAAGCAAGCCCTGCATGTCAACATCTAAGTGCCTCCAAATGCTACATATAGATCTATTTGGCCCCACAACTACAGCAAGTATTGGGGGAAGTAGATATACCTTGGTTGTAGTAGATGATTTCTCTAGATATACTTGGGTGGAAACTTTCAGTCACAAAGATGACACATATGCTGTGGCTACCAAGTTATTCAGACTACTATAAACCCAGAAAGAAAACGATATCATCAGTATGAGATCAGACAACGGCACTGAATTCAAGAACAATGGTATTGCTCAGTATTATGATGATCATAGCATAGACCACAACTTCTCAGCTGCCGGTACACCACAACAAAATGGTGTCGTTGAGAGAAAGAACAAAACTCTCATTGAAGCTGGTAAGACCATGATTGCTGAAGCCAGGCTGCCGAAATACTTTTGGGCTGAAGCCATCAATACCGCCTGCTTCACTCAGAACAGATCTCTAATCAACAAATTCCTTAACAAGACTCCTTATGAACTCTGGAGAGGCAGAATTCCCAACATTGGATTCTTCAAAATATTCGGCTGCAAATGTTACGTGCTTTACAACGGTAAGGAGCATAGAGGTAAATTTGATGAGAAAGCTGATGAAGGAATCTTTGTTAGATACGCTAACATAGTAAGGCCTTTCGAGTTTTAATAATAAAATTTTGAAAATTTTTGAATCTGTTCATGTAACCTTTGATGAATTTGATTTGTTAGAGTCTGACAAGGCTCAAAATAGTACTAATGCTTCTAGTGCTCATGAGACAGGTGAATCCAGTAATTCTAACCCTGCAGGTCTAGTACCAGCTGCTGATCCAGTCATTTCAGTAGAAGAACCAGCAGATACTCAGTATTTTCCATCATCGGCAGAACATGATCATACCGATAACTTTCATAATCCATTTGCCGATGCAAATTCTGCTGATCATCCTGAAGACAGATCAAGCCCTCAACCAATTTCTGTTATAATATCCAATCCTCCAAGTTCTCACCCACCTTTCACTCAAAACTCTAACTCTTCCTATCAACCATCTACTGATCTTGATCCTCCTCTAGAATTACTTCAACAAGAGTCAGTCAGATAAGATGTGCCGAGAGAAGTTAGACCAGTTCGTGATCATCCATTAGAAAATGTGATTGGTGATGTCTTTGGTCCAAGATTAACAAGAAACCTTAGTAGAGAATTTGCTGAAAGTCTCTTCTCATCTGCTATGGTTTCCAACATAGAACCAAAGAAGACCGAAGAAGCTCTTGCCGATCCTGGTTGGGTTGAAGCCATGCAAGAGGAACTGAATCAATTTGAAAGATGCAATGTATGGGAACTTGTGCCAAGACCAACTTCTCAACAAGTTATTGGTACTAAGTGGGTCTATAGAAACAAGATGGATGAAGCTGGAATATTATTAGAAACAAAGCAAGGTTAGTTGCTAAAGGCTACCGATAAGAAGAAGAGATTGACTACGACGAGACATTTGCTCCAGTTACAAGATTGGAAGCTATAAGACTTTTCTTAGCCTATGCTGCCTTCAAAGAATTCAAGCTATATCAAATGAACATGAAAATTGCATTTTTAAATGGAGAACTCCAAGAACTTGTTTATGTGGAACAACCACCTGGTTTCGAGGACTCTAAGAAGCCTAATCATGTCTACCGATCGAAGAAAGATCTCTACGGCCTAAAGCAAGCTCCAAGGGCATGGTATGAAACCCTTTCTAAGTTCTTACTTAGTGATGGCTTAGGTTTCACACGAGGTAAAATTGATACTACTTTATTTGTTGCCAAGCATAAGGGTCATTCATTGTTTGTTCAAATATATGTCGATGATATTATTTTTGGTTCTACTAACGAATCACTTTGCAAGAGATTTGAGAAGCTAATGCAGAGCAAGTTCGAGATGAGCATGATGGGTGAACTAACATATTTCCTTGGACTTCAAGTCAAGCAAACCAATGAGGGAATATTCATCAGTCAAGCCAAGTACGCAAAAGAATTAATCAAGAAGTTTGGCTTCGACAATGCTCATTCTTAAAGCACACCTATGGGCACTAACATTCATTTAGATAAGGATGAGTCCAGTAAGAAGGTAGATATGACACTCTACCGAGGTATGATCGGCTCACTCCTCTATCTTACTGCCAGTAGGCCAGATATCATGTTTGCTGTTTGTGTATGTGCCATGTTTCAAGCTGACCCTAGGGAATCTCATCTGTAAGCTATTAAACGTATCATTAACTATCTCTGTGGCACTGCTAACCTTGGACTATGGTATGCTAGTGATTCATCTTTTAATCTAATAGGTTATTCAGATGTAGACTTCGCAGCTTGTAGGGTGACCAGAAAAAGTACTAGTGGAACTTGCCAATTTCTTGGTGATCGGTTGGTGTCTTTGTTGGTAGTGGTGCCCTAGGCACGTTTAATAAACGTTGTAATTGTTATCATTTATTTCATATCAATAAAGAGATGCTTTGATTATTATTGTTGTTCATGTTTACTTATAATAATCCCCGTCCCTAGTGCTTGTTAAGCACTAGTATAAAGGCTAAATGATCATGGGATGATCATGTTAGATTTATGGGTACTTGTTTGGAACAAGGTACTGGACTTGACCCGCTGCATGAGTTTTATGTCATGGTCTATGTCATACATATATCTCATATTAGTTATGTCATTTGAATCCTTAGACATGAAGTTATTATAGTCTTCCACTTGATGAACATTGTGTTTGACATATTCAAATGCTACCTTAACACGGTAGTTATAAAGGGTATGATTGGCACAATCGGATTCCCGTTGGGAAGAATAATAAGCTAAATGGATTTGTCCCTCCACGGAGAGATGTCAAGCTTGGGCCCCTCGAAGGAATGATGTTGATGAAATGTTCGGCCGGACTCAAATGGATTGATTGGATCAATATCATTTGAATTATCAACATATTCGGAATCGAGAAAGTATTGAACAAAACAAGTTGACTGTTTGACCATGACTTGTGTTCAATGACATCGTGGACAAAGGGATTGTGACATATTCTAAAGGAATGCGAACTTGTATCTAGTTACACTATTTGGGTAGGTATGACGGTTTGCTAGAACCTAATCATATCTTATGAGTTCATGTTTGAGCCCATTGCTAACTTAGTGTAATCCTAGAGGGTCACACACAAATAGAACGAATCATAAAGGACTGAATTGGAATTATGGAAAAATGTCAGGTTTTGGCTCTGGCATGGTCGTGCGCCTTAAAATGGCACGGCCGTGCCATAAATCCAAACCAAGGCAAAGGCTCGGTCCGTTTGGCACGACCGTGCTAATATTCGGGGAAGGTCTGGCAGGTTCGACCCATTTGGCACGACCGTGCCAAATAAAGGGGCACGACCGTGCCAGAATTCCTGGCAGAATAAGGACTTGCCTTAATTAAGGTGACGGGATTTAGGAATCCTAGGTCATTAAGAGTTAATGACCAGGTCCTATAAAAGCATCTTTTCACCAGCCATTAGACATAATATTGTGAGTGCCTCCATAAGGTTTTGAGAGGTTATTTTTCTTGTTCTAATATCCAAAAGGTGAAGAACAAGAATATTCATAATTCCATATAGTTCTTGCAATTGTGAAAGTGTGTTTCACAATTTGGTCTAGCAACCAAGATCAAGAAGTTGCTTGATATTCGTTCGTGGTGTGGATACCGCTAGAGGGTGAAGCTCATCATCTTCAAGGTTCGCGTTCTTGATCAAGTTTCAAAATCTCCACCAAGTTCAAAAGCTAGAAATTCATAGCCATCAAGGGTTAGTTATTCCTCTATTCATCTTGTTGTATTTGATTTAATCATATGAACGGATCCATGGCTTTGGGTTTCATTAAAATTTTAATTGCTAATTTCCGCTGCGCATGTTAGATCGAAACCCAACAGTGGTATCAGAGCCACGTTCATGTTGATTAATTCAATACTTGGATCATGTTGTGTGTATATAAATTGTTTATGTGCCAAGCATGATATGAATATTGGATTATATGATGTTTATGTGTTTT
Source organism: Campanula takesimana (assembly GCA_026119855.1). Classification (NCBI taxonomy): domain Eukaryota; kingdom Viridiplantae; phylum Streptophyta; class Magnoliopsida; order Asterales; family Campanulaceae; genus Campanula; species Campanula takesimana. The sequence continues at coordinate 607,505 of JAOWBW010000271.1, read as the reverse complement.
GTGATTTTATGTGGTTTATTGTTTTAGAAACTTTAATCGCACTATTCAATCGCAATAAAAATTATGGTGGATTTAAAATTGTTTGGATTATCAACTTTTGATTGGATCAAAGTTTTGATATTCTAGGGATTCAAGAATAAATTGTTTATTCAAGGTTTTGTTGATCATGGTGATTGGATCACCAAGAACACCAAATCCTTATTGAATCGGGAAAAACAATTTTGAGACAAATTTTGGAACTTTAAAATTTTGATTTTCAGAAGGGTCCGACCGGACCCATACCTTGACCCGGCCGGACCTAGGGTTTGGCGCGGGGTAGGGATTGGGTCTTGGGTGTGGATCTTGGGTTTAAATTTCCTATTTGTTTTAGTCTTGTGAGTCTAAGATTGGTTCAAGGTTTGGATGGCTAATCTACGTTCATCGAGATTGTGTTTCCCAAACTTGATCGCAATCGAAGTTTCAAAGATAAAACGAAGTTAGAATTATGAAGAGTTCATAATTGCTAAAATTAAGAAACAAAGTTCTTGATTCAAAGATTGGAGATCCATGTGGAATTGTGAATGCAATTGGCCTACGTTCATCGAGACCATCTATTGCTTAGTTTCGGCCACATGGACTACTTTCTTGGTTTCTTGAATTAGTGCGGAATTGTGGATGCCATATGGCTTAGTTTCGGTCGCACTTCTTGTTGTCTTGATTTGGAGATGATAACCAAAGTTCAAATAGTCTCATCCTCATAATTATAGAGAAACTAATGACACATAAATATTATGCTTAAATTAATGGAGATTAATTTAGTGGCTAAACTTGATGTGTAACATGTTTATATTATGTGCTCATAAATGTGTTATATGCTATATGTGATGAACCTTCAAAGAAAGTTTTAAGTCATTTTGCCATGCCATGATTAAAACACTTGTTTATACATGAGTAATTTTATGTGGGCTCGCCAAAGCGAGGTGCATTGATTTTATTCATGTTTGAGCAAGATGAGTGAATAAGAGTTTCCTATGCGTTTAAAATGGTTGGACTTAATTAAGCGTCAAAACAGTTTTGGGCTTGAGGCAAAGATGAGATTTAACATGCTTTTTGAAATTGGATTTCTTAAATAATCTCATGAAAAGAACTGAGAGTCATATGAGATATGATTGACAAGAGTTGTCTACCTAATTAATTTAATTTTGAGCGGTGCGCCAAAGCGTACTCAAAATTAGATTAAAGCGGGATCTCAACCCAATTAAATTATATTATACATTGGATGTATAAGAAGGTTATATAATTTAGTGGGAGTATTTTGTTTAAAATACACTATTTATCTCTTTAATGAAAATCGGTACTTATTAAATTTTGGAAATTTTTGCATATTTGTAGATAATGACTAATAACACTCAATCAATGTCGTTGCGATCGATCCTTGAGAAGGATAAGCTCGAAGAGAATGGTACCAACTTTATGGATTGGATCCGTAGCATAAGAATTGTTCTTAGGCAAGAAGACAAGTTGTACATTCTCGATGGGCCTCTCCCTGCTGAACCACCGCCTACTGCCCCTAGGGTAGAAAGGGACAATTACAAGAAACATCGTAATGATTCTAGAGATGTAAGTTGTCTCATGCTTGCTGCTATGTGTTCAAAACTCCAACAAAGTTTGGAACATTTGGAAGCCTATGAGATAGGCGTGGAGTTGAGAACCATGTTTCAAGAGCAAGCTAGGCAAGAGAGGTACAAGACCATTATTGCATTCACTACTTGTAAAATGAATGAAGGGCAACAAGTGAGTCCTCACTTTCTTAAAATGAAAGGTTATGTAGAGCACCTTGAGAAACTTGGCTATCCAATCCCATTGGAGCTAGCCACGGATCTCATTCTTAATTCATTGCCTAAAAGTTATAATCAGTTTGTGATGAATTATAACATGCATGGAATGGATAAGAATCTCTCTGAGTTGCATGGGATGCTCAAAACTGCAGAGATGAAAATTGTGGAGAAAGGTTCTCCCGTGCTCTTGGTTCACGATGGGAAGAAGCCTGGTGCCAAAGGCAAGGGTAAGGCAAAAGTTGTCAAACCCAAGATAAGCAAGGCAAAGGTTGCCAAGGCTTCTGAGGCAAAACCCGATACACAAAAGGATGCAATTTGTTTCCATTGTCAAGAAATTGGTCATTGGAAACGTAATTGCAAGGCTTTCTTGGAAGAGCAAAAGAAGAAGAAGAGCAGCAAGGCTGCGTCGACTTCAGGTATCTATATGATAGATATTCTCCTTTCTACCACTGATTCTTGGGTATTGGATACCGGATGTGGTTCTCACATTTGTCTAAATGTGCAGGGACTAAAGAATAGGAGACTGCTTAAAGAAGGTGAAGTAGATCTACGCGTGGGGAATGGAGCAAGAGTTGCTGCATTAGCCGTAGGGACTTATGAAGTCACTTTACCTTCCGGATTAATTCTTGTTTTGAACAATTGTTATTATGTTCCGGATTTAAGCAGAAATATTATTTCAATTTCTTGTTTGGATAATGAAGGTTTTAAGTTTCTTATTGAGAATAAGAAATTTTCTATTTATTTAAATGATGTGCTTTATGGTATTGCTAATTCATTTAATGGCCTTTATATCTTGGATGTCAAGAATGAAAATAATGTCTATCATGTAAATAAGAAATCTAAACCTAATGATGTAAATCATACTTATTTGTGGCATTGCCGTCTTGGTCATATTAATGAGAAGCGTATCTCAAAACTCCATGGGGACGGACTTTTGGGTTCATGTGACTTAGAGTCATATGATACTTGTGAGTCGTGTCTTCTTGGAAAAATGACTAAGACACCTTTTATCAAGTTGGGTGAAAGGGCAAACGACTTATTGGGGTTGATACATTCCGATGTATGCGGACCATTAAGTAGCAATGCTAGGGGAGGATTTCAATACTTCATAACCTTCACTGATGATTATAGTAGATTTGGGTATGTTTACCTAATGAAACATAAAAGTGAAGCATTTGAGATATTTAGAATATTTCAAAATGAAGTAGAAAAACAACTTGGCAAAAGTATAAAAGCACTTCGATCAGATCGAGGTGGAGAATACTTAAGTCAAGAATTTGATGATCATCTAAAGAATTGTGGAATAGTTTCACAATTGACTCCACCGGGAACACCACAATGGAATGGTGTGTCCGAGAGGAGGAATCGGACTTTGTTAGACATGGTTCGATCAATGATGAGTCAAGTTGATCTTCCAATATCCTTTTGGGGTTACGCTCTAGAAACCGCTGCTTTCACACTAAATCGTGTTCCAACTAAATCGGTTCAAAAGACTCCATATGAGATGTGGAGCGGAAAGAAGCCTTGTCTATCTTTCATGAAGATTTGGGGTTGTGAAGTTTTTGTCAAAAGACTTATCTCAGACAAACTTGCACACAAATCTGATAAATGCATTTTCGTGGGATATCCTAAGGAAACTAAAGGATATTACTTTTACAACCGAAAGGACAACAAAGTGTTTGTTGCCCGAACTGGTGTCTTTCTAGAGAAAGAGTTTCTCTCCAAAGAAATCAGTGGGAGTAAAATAAATCTTGAAGAAATTCGAGACCCAAAAAATAACATTGAACCAATAGTGGAACAAGAACAAGAACCACAAGGAGTTGTGGAACCTGTTCAAAATACACAAGCATCTCGCAGATCTAGTAGGTTACGATCCGAGCCCGAGAGATATGGATTTCTCGTAACGGATAGTAATGAGGTAGAAATCATTGAGAATGATGAACCGTCAACCTACCAAGAGGCGATGTCTTCTCCTGATTCGGACAAGTGGCTTGGAGCCATGGAATCCGAATTGCAATCCATGCAAGACAATCAAGTTTGGAATTTGATTGATGCGCCCGAAGGTGTAAAAACCATAGGATGCAAATGGGTCTTCAAGAAGAATACTGACATGGATGGGACGGTGCATACTTACAAAGCTAGGCTTGTAGCGAAAGGTTATAGGCAAGTTCATGGTATTGACTATGATGAGACCTTTTCACCCGTAGCAATGATCAAGTCTATAAGAATTTTGCTTTCCATTGCCGCATATCATGACTATGAAATATGGCAGATGGACGTCAAAACCGCTTTCCTGAATGGAAAACTTCAAGAGGATGTGTATATGACACAACCAGAAGGTTTTGAACAAGATTCTAAGGTATGCAAATTGCAAAGATCCATCTATGGATTGAAGCAAGCTTCAAGGAGTTGGAATCTCCGTTTTGATGAATCGGTCAAAGAGTTTGGCTTCATCAAGAACGAAGATGAGCCTTGTGTATACAAGAAGATTAGTGGGAGCATAGTGATATTCCTTATTTTATACGTGGATGACATATTACTCATTGGAAACGACATTCCTACACTTCAGTCTGTGAAGACTTGGTTAGGAAAGTGCTTCGCAATGAAAGATATGGGTGAAGCCGCATATATTCTTGGCATTAAGATCTATAGAGATAGATCAAGGAGGCTACTTGGTTTAAGCCAAAGTACATACATTGACAAGGTCATTAGAAGATTCCGTATGGAAAATTCTAAGAGAGGAACCTTGCCCGTGTTACATGGAGTTTCTCTAAGCAAGACTCAATGTCCTAAGACAAAAGATGAGCGTGAGAAAATGAATGATGTTCCATATGCTTCGGCAATTGGGTCCATCATGTATGCCATGATTTGTACTAGGCCGGATGTATCTTATGCTTTGAGCATGACAAGTAGATACCAATCCGACCCTGGCGAAAACCACTGGATAGCCGTAAAAGCGATTCTTAAGTACTTGAGAAGGACTAAAGACTCGTTTTTGGTCTATGGAGGAATGGAAGATGATCTCGTTGTAAATGCTTACACGGATGCAAGCTTCCAAACCGACAAAGATGATAGCCGATCGCAATCGGGTTTTGTGTTTATGTTAAATGGTGGAGCTGTAAGCTGGAAGAGTTCCAAGCAAAGTACAACCGCTGATTCTACAACAGAAGCTGAGTATATTGCTGCATCGGATGCTGCAAAGGAAGCTGTTTGGATTAAGAAGTTCATAACTGAACTTGAAGTGGTTCCTAGTATTGCTAGTCCAATAGACCTTTATTGCGACAATAATGGTGCTATTGCTCAAGCAAAGGAACCAAGAGCACATCAGAAATCCAAACACATACTTAGGCGTTTTCATATCATTCGAGAGATCGTTGATAGGGGAGACGTAAATATATGCAGAGTACCTACTGATGACAATGTTGCGGACCCGCTAACAAAGGGACTTCCACAAGCTAAACATGATGGTCATGTTAGGTCCATGGGTATTAGATACATGGGAGATTGGGCCTAGGGCAAGTGGGAGATTGTTGGTAGTGGTGCCCTAGGCACGTTTAATAAACGTTGTAATTGTTATCATTTATTTCATATCAATAAAGAGATGCTTTGATTATTATTGTTGTTCATGTTTACTTATAATAATCCCCATCCCTAGTGCTTGTTAAGCACTAGTATAAAGGCTAAATGATCATGGGATGATCATGTTAGATTTATGGGTACTTGTTTGGAACAAGGTACTGGACTTGACCCGCTGCATGAGTTTTATGTCATGGTCTATGTCATACATATATCTCATATTAGTTATGTCATTTGAATCCATAGACATGAAGTTATTATAGTCTTCCACTTGATGAACATTGTGTTTGACATATTCAAACGCTACCTTAACACGGTAGTTATAAAGGGTATGATTGGCACAATCGGATTCCCGTTGGGAAGAATAATAAGCTAAATGGATTTGTCCCTCCACGGAGAGATGTCAAGCTTGGGCCCCTCGAAGGAATGATGTTGATGAAATGTTCGGCCGGACTCAAATGGATTGATTGGATCAATATCATTTGAATTATCAACATATTCGGAATCGAGAAAGTATTGAACAAAACAAGTTGACTGTTTGACCATGACTTGTGTTCAATGACATCGTGGACAAAGGGATTGTGACATATTCTAAAGGAATGCGAACTTGTATCTAGTTACACTATTTGGGTAGGTATGACGGTTTGCTAGAACCTAATCATATCTTATGAGTTCATGTTTGAGCCCATTGCTAACTTAGTGTAATCCTAGAGGGTCACACACAAATAGAACGAATCATAAAGGACTGAATTGGAATTATGGAAAAATGTCAGGTTTTGGCTCTGGCACGGTCGTGCGCCTTAAAATGGCACGGCCGTGCCATAAATCCAAACCAAGGCAAAGGCTCGGTCCGTTTGGCACGACCGTGCCAAAAATAGGGGCACGACCGTGCTAATATTCGGGGAAGGTCTGGCAGGTTCGACCCATTTGGCACGACCGTGCCAAATAAAGGGGCACGACCGTGCCAGAATTCCTGGCAGAATAAGGACTTGCCTTAATTAAGGTGACGGGATTTAGGAATCCTAGGTCATTAAGAGTTAATGACCAGGTCCTATAAAAGCATCTTTTCACCAGCCATTAGACATAATATTGTGAGTGCCTCCATAAGGTTTTGAGAGGTTATTTTTCTTGTTCTAAGATCCAAAAGGTGAAGAACAAGAATATTCATAATTCCATATAGTTCTTGCAATTGTGAAAGTGTGTTTCACAATTTGGTCTAGCAACCAAGATCAAGAAGTTGCTTGATATTCGTTCGTGGTGTGGATACCGCTAGAGGGTGAAGCTCATCATCTTCAAGGTTCGCGTTCTTGATCAAGTTTCAAAATCTCCACCAAGTTCAAAAGCTAGAAATTCATAGCCATCAAGGGTTAGTTATTCCTCTATTCATCTTGTTGTATTTGATTTAATCATATGAACGGATCCATGGCTTTGGGTTTCATTAAAATTTTAATTGCTAATTTCTGCTGCGCATGTTAGATCGAAACCCAACAGTCGTGGTCATGTAAAAAGCAATCATCAATTTCCACTTCTACTACTGAAGCTGAGTACATAGCTACCGGCAGTTGCTGTTCACAGATCCTTTGGATGAAGCAGCAGCTGGTTGACTATGAAATTTCATCTCAAGTTTGTCCCATTTATTGTGACAACCAATCTGCCATCTCAGTTTCCAGCAACCCGGTCATGCATTCCAAAACCAAGCACATAGATATCAAGTATCACTTTCTGAAGGAACATGTTGAAAAGGGAAACGTTGTGCTGATCAAAGTTCATACCGATTTCTAAAGAGCAGACATACTGACAAAACCCTTCGATCAGAAAAGATTTGAATTCCTCAGAGGTGAACTAGGTATGATTGATTATTATGGTTAAAATTGTGCTGACTTTGCTACTTGTGTTAGTCTTCCGATCAAATCAGCCGAACGAAAATTATCTTGCAGACAAACATCATGCCGATAAATATCTTGCTGATCAACAACTTGCCGAATCATGTCTTGCCGATTTATCAAAATTCAAAATTAATCGGTAGATCTCATCCAAAGGGATAAGGATTCTCTGACACATGATGTAAGCTTAGTCAAATCAAAGGTACAATCGGTCACACTTCCTCTGTGACACGTGTGTGCACCGCCTTACCCAAATCATGTCGAAGATTTATCCCAACTCTTTGTGATAAATCAGAATGGTAACATTAACTTTATTGTTGCCGCTTCTACCCTTTCTCTCTCCTAAGTTTAACCGTCTAATTTAAACCGCACGGTTCGTGCATTTAATGCATTGTGTGCGCATGTTCTCCGAGTTATTCGCTACAGTTAAACTCATCATTGTTTATCTTTCTCCCATGCAAACTCTTCCTATTCTCTATCTCTCTTCCATAACATATATAAGCTTCACTTAAACTCCTCTTGTTCTTTTCACTCTTCATTCTATCTTGATATCACTATTGCTTGTGTTCATCATCTTCTCTCATATTCTCTTACGATTCTTCAAACCAGAGTTAACTCTAATCACTGGTAACTACTTGATGATTTTACACTTAAATTTCAAATTTATTTTGAACTAATTTAACTTGTGAGATCTTTTGAGTGATTTTGCAAAAAATGTCGAGCAACGAAAAGGATATCTATGGAGGCTATGTTGACTCCTTATTATTCGACGAAACTCTTGACGGTGATTTCTTGAGAAATCTATTGATTGGCTCTCTTCTGGACTCCTTCATCACTCCAACTGGAGTTGAGTTCATATTTTTGGGTCAAGTACAAGAGTTATTCTCAAATGCCTCCGTCATCACTGATCCCAATGACTCTTCTGTCTTCGTCTCCCTCGCCTCAACCGTCGCCGGCGTGCCGATCTATGTTACTCCTTCTTCTATTCATGAAGCATTCCCTCTGCTTGGGAATGAGGGTGTTGACTCCATTACTGATGACAAGACCTTGGACAAGGCATGGACCCTTATGAGGGGAACCGGTCCTAGACTCAGTGGAGGTAATCATCTCAAAGCTTATTACAGAAGAAGATTCTTTGCCCTTGCAGAGATTGTTGATAGATGCTTGGTATGCCGATCTGGCTCTCACAGCCATGTTACTGATATACAGTTTGAAGCAATGGCAGCCATCGTGTTACAAGAAGAATTCAACTGGTGTTCCTACCTGTTTAGGGTCATTGCTATTGTTGCTATTAAATGGAAGGAGGATAGAAGAAAGAACAAGGCTCACCCCAGTAAAGGATGCCATTATATGCTGATTAGCACTATCTTGAGGCGCAACTCAGCAATAGTTAGGGCTTCCCCTGCACCCCCTAGTCTTGATTTTGACAAGCTCATATCCTTTAAGCTTACTGATTGGAATAGGATTTCCATAAAGGCTTCTACCAGCACAATAGTTGTTCCTGCTGCTGGTACTCCGAAAAAGAAGAAGGCAAAGAAAGTTGTCAAGGTTGCTGATGTCGCCCCTGTCGACGTTTCTACTCCTGCTCCATCTACAGACAGGATTCTTACCGATTCTACTCCAGCAGCTCCTAAGAAAAGAAGGCTAGTCAAGGTTGCCGATAAATCTCAAATCAAAAATTCAAAGGTTGTATCTACTGATGATCTTCCTGCTGCTCCAAGGCCAAAGTATTCAGTTGCACAAGTTCCTTCCTCTCAAATTCCTTCTACTGATCCAAGAGCTAAGCAGATCAGGTTTGGACCATCTCTTCTTGTCGGTGCAACACTTACTGCTCCCTCTGTGGTTATCAAGTCTGAACCCGATACTGCCGATGAAATGGCTGAGAGAAGGAGACTAATTGAATCTGACTTAAAGGTAAGAGTCCCTCTTCAAAAAGGAATTCTAAATCTTCTTTATTTACCTGAGCTCCATGCTGCTGCTGATGTAGCCTCTGGACCTTCTGTCAGAAAGTACAAGCCAATCAGAAACCTAACATTTCACATCTTCTTCAGAAACCATTGGTCATTTACCAATAAGGTCTTATCAAAGGATTGGGTGTTCCCCATTGATCATCTCCATCCGGTTGTTCGCCGGTTGCTCCAGTTTCATGAGGAAAGAAAGGAGTTAGTTCCCCCTGGAAATCGTGCTGATTATGTTGATTTTACAAGCCTGAACAGGGTCACCGATATGTTTAAAGAGAAGTTTGTACCTCTTCAAAAATTCCAAAGGTTGTCTGAAAGTGAGTTAAGATTGAATTTTGGAAGGTATTTTGATTTGCTACCCCTTCCCTGGAATCAGGTCTATCTATTTCAAGACAGGATCTGATGGTGCAAGACGTATGGGTTGCTTATGCCTCAGTCTTCAACCAGCTGATTAACTTTGATGAACAAGATCCTTATCAGTTGGGAAGACCTGAAGATGAGGATGATTTGCTGAACTACAATGACAATGAAAGGCTGGATAAGAGTGCTTAAGCCACTCAATTCATAAAGAATGTGCAGAGGATAACCCTGAATCTGCTGAACGATTCAGAGGCCTTTATCAAGGCTAGAGCTACCTCTACACCAGCATCTACCTCTATTCCTATACAAGTTCCTCCACCAGCAATCTCACCCATTCCAACTCCAGCCAGCTCTGTTGATACTGCTGATTTTGTTTGTACTCACAAAGCTGCTGGTGAAACAATCACCACTTCTGATTCTATCGGTGAGTATAAGCTGCCGATAAGTGTTATCTTCAAAAAGCCCTCTTCTGATCAAGATCATGCAGCTACTGCCCCTACTTCTGTATCATCTGCTGAAGAATTTGCTGACTCAGTACTAGCCAGTGATGGCTCTGAGCGTGGCTCTGCTGATAAGTCTATTGAACAGATTATTGAGAAAACTTCAGACACTCAACCTGCTGATGAGACCATCACTGCTGATGAATCCTTAGTTAATAAAGTTGGGGAAACTATGGACACTCAACCTCTGATTGTTAAAGAAGACCAACTTGCATCAATTGAGGAAACTATAGAAACTCAATTTGCTGATGAAGTTGTTGATTTGCCGATATCAGGAGGATCTTGTGCTGATGAAGAAGTTGTTGCTGATGTGTATGCTGATGAGCCAACTACCGACACTCATCCATCTGAGCCAACTGCTGACACTCAGATTATTAAGGTCCCTATCTCTTTTACTGATGTGATCCTGGTGGAACCTACTGGTATTAGAGAGATTATTGAGTTGGGAGGAGGTGCCGATGCAGAGATTGCCAATCCAGATCATAATGCTGACCTTGATGCTCTGATTGCTGCTGACTTGCAGTTTGTGGAATTTCAGGATGCTTTATTTGCTCCTATTTCCTTTCCTCTGTTGCCTGCTCCAAAGGCCCTTATTGCTCCTGTTGTCGCAGCTGCTGGTGGGAATGAAAGCTTAGATGAAATATATCCTGAGGACTATATAGAGCTGCCGTCAAATTCTCTGCAACAAATCCCTAATCCTTTTGGTCCAAATCATTCATTTCTTCCCGGATCGACTAGTGAACAGCTTACATTCTTGCCCTGGATTAAACCTGAATTCAAAAGGAAGAAAGGGAAAGCTCCCCGGGTCTCCAAGCTCAAGGGGAAAGGACCAGTTTTTGAACCTCTACATTGCTTGCCTGGTAAACTCAAAGTTGGTGGCAAAATTCACTTACCTGGTCCCTCTCCCAAGGAAGTCTGCATCACCACAAATGGGTGGATGAGAAGGTGCATGATGATCAATGAAGAACTCTATGACATACTTGAATACCGAGCTACTGATCCTCGAGGTCTTCTGCACTTGGTTAAATCAGCTGCACTTGCACTGACTATACCGATGTTTCATCATCGACAGCGTGCCAATAATTTGGTCTATACCTCAAGGCTGATGAATGCCGGGTTGATGACCATGATTCTTGAAGGTCGTGCTTGATTAAACTTCATTTTGGCTATCTTTCTTTTGCTAGAAGATAATGGTGTATTCCATCAACCGGCTGAACGAGCAGTTATTATTCATCCTTAATTTCCTTTACCGATCTTCCATGCCAATGCTGCTGCCGATCTCATTGACTCTATATCTGTTCCTGATGAATTCCTTCTTGCCGATAGATATGCTGCTGATGCTTCTATCCTTCAACAAGTTTTGCCTTTGCCTCTGCCATCTGCTCCCTTTCCTGTGCCAGCTTCTCCTTTACTGATTGTTCTATCTTCCGATGATGAGTTGTATGTGCCTACTCCTGATGGTCTTGTAGAAGATGCTGATCTGATCAATGAAGACTTCATTCCTTCTTTCCTGATGCATTCTTCTCTTGGTCTTTCAAAGCCCGTGGTACTGAATGTATGTATGAATACTTCAGTCACCTTGAAGGGGATACTAAAAATCTGCAAGTGCCTGTTACTCGTGCCGATCTGGGCGATACTGGTCTCTTCCTCCGCGACAAATTGAACCATATTCATGAGGATCTTTCTGACAAAATCCTCAAGTCTAATCAGGAGGAGGAAAACAAGAGATTCCAAGACCTGAAAGAACTCCTGGAGGACAGAGAATCAAGGCTGATTACCCTTTCAGAAAGTTTGGGAAGTATGCATTCCATTCAATAGCAACTAGTTGATGAGCAGAGATTGCACATCAGAGACCTAGAAAGAACTGAAAAATATCTATCTGCTGCCAAGTATGCTCTTGCTGATGCTCAATTGAAGATTGCCGCTCTTGAAGCTAACAATGCCATGCTGACTGAAAGACTGGAGAGCACTCAAAGAAGGAAGAAGAGAGAAGCTGAAAAGAAAGAGAAAAGAGCAAAGAAGAAAGCCAAGCTTACCGACTCTACATCAAAGGCCACTGACCAGCAAGAGGATCCTCCTGTTTCCTAGTCAATGTAGCCAATGATATAGATATCCTCAAGACCTTCAACGCTTTATCCAAGACTTCTTTGCTAACCATTACTGTCTTATGTGTGCTTATTTTTATATGTTATATTTTCTTATAATATCTGCTACTATTCATGCTAACTTTGTTTTGCAGATTATTATTCTCCCTGCTGATCATAGCAATCAGCAACTCACTTTTTCTTCTACCTTTTACTCTTACTTTCTATCATTTTGTATTTTTTTTTTTACCTTTTCTAAGACATCTAGTGTGTGACTTGGCTTAGGGAATGATAATAAATAGAGATTCCTTATACATTCTTTTACTAAGCTAAGATAGATGTTCTTGAATAGGATGATTGGACTTAACAATTAGGAGGAGATTGTTGTTCAAATATATGTTTAGGACATAGAATTGCTTAATTCCTATCATAGTTATAACTTAGGATCCCCCAATTTTATTAGAACCTTTGTAAGGTACACTTAGGATTCTTCGTGACCAGCACAGGTGTATTCCAACTCTTCAATCTTGGCAAACCAGCAGAAGGAAGCACAATCAGCAGACCAAAATTCAACATCCCGATCAACTTACTACTCAAGTTGCAAATGACTCAGACAATTAGCAAGGACAATCTGAACCTTACTGATAGTCAGGTTTTGTTGTTCTATCTCAATGTCAACTTACTGATTGTCTCTGTCCTTTCTGTACTGTCTTATCAGAAAGTTATTAAACTGCTCTGTCATGATTACTGCGCCATCTGACACATAGCTTGTTTTAGCTATACTTTGTCCCTACTTGCTTTTTGCAGGTAACCGGTTGAGACAAAGGGGTCTTTACCTATCAGACTTTTGCAAGCATGCGTGTACTCCATATCTTCGCCATTAATGCTAAAGATACCTCATTTAATGCTCCTCAACTACCCAGCTGGATATTCAAATTGCAAGTCTTCTTCTACAAGACTCAAGACATTCACTCCTCTTATAAATAGAGGACTTAGAGCATTGAAGAAGGTTGGTGGAAATAGAGCATTGAAGAGAGTTGAATGTTTTTGAGTATTCATTGAAGACTCAAACATTCTGTCCAGATAATCATTAGATCATTTAATAGGACATACACTTGTGCACCAACTCAACAACAATGTTAGTATTCCTGAACTAGATCATTTAAGGAATACGTTGTTTGAGTTATTCACACACCCACCTGAGTGAGACAAGTTCTATTGGACTCTCCGCTCAAAAACACTTGGTCAGATTTGTATTACGATCCATTAGTGATCTCTAGAATTTAGTCTTTGTTTCCGGCAAAGCCGTGCTTGTAATAGACTAGAGATATCTAATAGTACTCTTAACCCAAATCCAAGTTCTGACCAAACTTGGTAGAGGACGTAGCAGTATTTACACTGTGAACCTCTCCAAATCTTTGTGTCTCTGTTGCTTACTTTATCCTTGCCGGTTGGAACTCTATCACCGGCAGATTGCATATGTTTGTACTGATTCATTGTAATTTCCATTGGCCAATCTCTTGAAACTGCATTGAACTTTTAGGAATCACTTTGTGTTAAACCAAACTCTCAAAACCTTTTTCATACTGATTTTGTGTGAGTTAAAAGTAAGTCATATCTTCTCCGCTGAGCTTACTGTTAATAGTTTGCAAACTGATAAGTGACTTTGCATTTATAAAAGTGTTTCTTCGTAAAAGTTTAAAAAGGCTATTCACCACCCCTCTAGCCTATTTTCCTACCAATTGGGCCTAACAAGTACATTAGTCGTTTTATTAATCAACCCACGACGATGTGCGAGCCCATTTTTAAGCTCCTCAAGAATAACGCATCCCTAGAATGGACAGAAGAGTGCCAAGAAGCCTTCGAAAAGATTAAGGAATACTTAGTAAATCAGCCAGTGTTGGTTCCACTGCACAAAGGGAAACCATTGACCTTGTACCTCATAGTCAATGACACTGTATTAGGGGCTATGGTAGCACAAGAACAACCCGATTCGAAGAAAGAGAATGCCGTGTACTTTGTCAAGCGTCGCTTCCAAGAGGCTGAATTGAATTACTCCGCATTAGAAAAGTCGTGTGCTGCACTGGTATGGGTAGCTGAGAGACTAAAGCCATACATGGAGGCGTTTCCTGTACAACTGATTGCCCGAATGGACCCAATGAAATATATCTTCAAAAAATCGCATGTCTCCTCTAGGATAACCAAATGGTACTTCATGCTCGCGGGGTACGATATCACTTACATCACACAGAAATCTGTGAGAGGAAGAGTCTTCGCAAATCATTTAGCCGAATTTCCATGTGATGAAGCGAAGGGGGAAGACCCGCGATTCCCTGATGAGGATATCATGGCAATAGCAGAAAATAAGTGGCAATTATTTTTCGATGGCGCAACCAATAAAAGAGGATATTGCATTGGCATGTTACTAGTAGATCCCTCAGATTTCTACACTCCACTCGTAATCCGCCTTGACTTTGAGGCCACTAACAACATTGTCGAGTACGAAGCTTGCATAGCGGGACTTGAAGCAGCCTTAGAAACAAATGTGACCGAACTAGAGGTGTACGGAGATTCACAACTTATAATCTATCAGTCACTCAAGAAATGGAAGGTACAAGACCCTACACTCCAGAAATACAACGACCATCTCAAAGACTTGGTCAAATAATTCAAAGAGGTCACTTTATACTATCTTCCTAGAGATAAGAACCGCTTAGCAGATTCGCTAGCCATGCTAGCATCACTTATGGAGATCCCCAAATGGATTGAGGTCAAGACCTTCAAGGTCACGAGGCGAGCAACTCCTGCTTACTACTCAATCATAGACCTGCACAACACAAAGAAGTGAATGCCTTGGACGATAAACCTTTGTATTATGATGTATGGCGTTTCCTCCTAGACGGAACATTCCCATCAGACGCATCACCTAAAGCGAAGATAGCCCTCAAACGGTTTGCCGCTCAATTCGTTATCATAGGTGATCGCCTCTACAAGAAACACCACGAGCAGTGTCTACTTTGTGCCGACAAACACGAAGCCGTAGAAATCATGGACCAAGTCCATCAAGGATTCTGTGGAACCCACATGAATGGCAATATGCTAGCAAAGAAAATCATCTGACTAGGGTACTATTGGGAAACAATGGAAGCCGACTGCACTAGCATGGTTAAGAAATGCCACAAGTGCCAGATACATGCCAACTTGCAACACGTACTACCGTCCATGTTATACCCTATGACACCCCCTTGGCCATTTTCTATATGGGGAATAGAAGTCATTGGCAAAGTCTCACCGACAGGTCACAATGGACACTCATTCGTATTAGTCGCCGTTGATTACTTCACTAAATGGATCAAGGCTCAATCCTACAAAGTGTTGAATTCCAGAAAGGTGGCTGAGTTCATTAAGACAAACATTATATGCCGATATGGGGTACCTCATGAGATGATATCTGACAACGGCACACACTTTGAGAAAGAATGTGACCAACTACTCGCAGAGTACAAAATAGAGAGACATCAGTCATCACCATACCGACCACAAACCAATGGAGCAGTCGAAGCTGCTAACAAGACCATTGAGACCATCATTAGGAAAATGGCTAAGACTGGCAGAGACTGGCCCGACAAGCTACCTTTTACACTCTGGGGCTACCGTACTTCAATCCGTACCGCCACCGGCGAAACTCCATACGCCCTAGCCTATGGGATGGAAGCAGTGCTACCAACTGAATTAGAAGTACCATCACTAAGGGTTCTCCTGGAAAACCAAGTGAATGAAGTCGCATGGTTAGACAGCCATTATGAACAACTAGCCCTCCTAGATGAACGATGACTTCGAGCCACCGAGCATATCCAAGCATATCAACGGAGAATGGCCTGGGCATTCAATAAGAAAGTCAAGACCAGAAACCCCAAAGATGGGGACCTTGTCCTATGCGAATATCGTCCTGGACCATTCAATCCTATGGGAAAGTGGGGACCAAGATGGATAGGCCCTTACATAGTCAAGAAGGTATTCTCCGGAGGAGCGGTACAACTCGCAGACCTAGATGGAGATCAACTGCCAAAGCCCGTCAACATGGACAAGCTGAAGAAGTACTATGCATAAGTCCATCCCCTGCTTCAAAAGAAAAGAAAAGAGGAAAGCTCTCTAGGTTGAAAACTCGCAAGGGAGGTCTAGGCAAAAGTTAGGGCAGAGAGCACGAGAAAAGAATCCCGCTAGATTGAAAACCTGAAAGGGCGGTCTAGGCAAAAATCAGGGTGTTCATATAAATATATATATATATATATATATATGGGGACAGTATCGTACGAGACACCTATGTCTCGTGCGAGACATGTCAGTCACCAGACACATTTTTCTCTTTCCTAAACAAGAACTATGATGACCTGAGCTCCTTTTTTAATTGATGTACAAGGAGAACGTAGGCAACCTTTTGGTCCGGTCTATTCAATAAATAAAATCAAAATCTTGTCTTCTTATTAATTGAATGCATTTCAAGAAAACAATAAGAAAATTTCTAACATGAATACCAACTTTCAAAAGAAAATAAATAAAATACTAAAATCTAAACAATGGTCTATCTATGTGTGAATACCCCTTTCCGATGAAGCGACGCATGGGAAGTATCTTGTGATTATTTTTATTTATAAAAGGAATATTCATAACGACATTAAAATTATGAGAGTCGCCACGCCGTTTTAATTAAAGCCAAAACATTGAAAAAAGCATTTTTAGTGGGTTCGGGGGTCAAATTACAACAAGAGAAGAATATTGAACGTTATAACTCCTATTGCCCGAATTGATTGGTCTTTCTATCATGATTAATGTGTTAGTAGTGTGTTAGTGATTTAGACCGGATCCGAAGATTGCCTACGTTCCTCTCAATGTGAGAAGCTCAGGTCAACGTAGTTCGCAGAGAATTAGAATAGGCAGAAGAATCGGGATCATGCATAATGAGGGGGGAATTACCTAAAGATTAGGATTTAGAAGTAGTTCCTAGATCTTCCTCGGGTTGATGAACCCTAGATCATCATCGGCTATGAAATAACATGTAATTATGAAGATCGCAACCCTAAATATAGCATAAATAATGTTTTAATCTAAGAACATGATGAACATATAAAGAACATACTATGAACATATGAATGAACATGCAAAGCATATAAAGAAACTATGAATAAACATGAAAGAACATGAATATAAAAGATCTACATTAAAAATGATGCAAGAACATGAAGAAAAAGTTAGAAAACTTACCTATGTTGGCAAGAAATAAACCTTTGATCTCCTTGAGTGTTTGAATGCTTAATTAGGGAGAAAATTGTGTTTAAGAACTCCAAAATTCGGACTTAGAACTCTCAAAATCAGGATCCTAAACCAATAGGCTGAGATTGGTTCATATAGTAAACTGAGGGGAAGATCTGACGGCTGAGATCATCCGGAGCAAGGTTGGCCGCCTGGCCATGACTTAAGCCGGTGACAAGAGTGGCCCCGTGGCCAAGGTCGACGCGCAGCAAGGTTGGCCGCGTGGCAAAGGATGCAGGCTGACGTGATTTTCAAGCTAGGGTTTCTGCATGGTTTTAAGGAAACCATTTATTACCTATTTTGATAGATTTTGTCATAAATGAGGTATTTTGGGAATCCGGGACAAGTCTTTGCAAGGTTTCTAATTCCTATAAAGTCCTTGTATTTTTGGGAAAGTCCTAATAAACTCATTTTCAGGTCGGGTACTAACAGTAGCCCCTCGGCGACGCTTCTTGCAAGGCAATGTGGGGTCGACGATAAAAGAAGGATCCGTCTGAAACATGAGTTTCAAAACAGATGAAAAGTGAGGGAACGGCTGAACCATGGCAGGCGACCTACGTATCCGCGGGGGAATCAAGCCAAACGTAGTTCAAATCTGATAGGAAATTGGGAATGACTGTCCTCTGATGGGGAGCAACGTCTTCTGCTTGGGAAAATGCACCTGCTGGGGATGATAGATGACCGCGTCGGTCGGGTGGCTGAACCTTTTCAGGTTTCCTATGTATCCTCAGAGGAATCAAGCCGGTCGTAGTTCAGAGTTATTGGGGAAAGACGAGACATCGAACTTCTGCTGCGGATAATAAACCTACGGATACTATCTTGTATGAAGAACGAACATTCGTAAGCAATGAAGTTATTCGGGAAAATAAAGACTACGTCGTCTAAATAATCCCAAGATAGAATGGTAAACGCAATCAGGATCGCCAGGGTTCCTGCCGATCGCACTAAAGTAATAGATGCTGGATCTCTCGCAATTAGAAATGCCAAGGTTTCAATCACGATTGATCTAGGATGCGTATGACATAGAGGCGCCGAAGTCTCTGCAATCATACGAACCCTAAGCAAATGTTTGGAAATTTTAAACGCAATCATAAACGCCCGGGTTTCTGCCGATCGCGTTAAAATAATAGATGCTGGATCTCTCGTAATTAGAAACGCCAGGGTCTCTGCCAACCACGATCGATCTAGGATGCGTATGACATAGAGGCACCGAACTCTCTGCAATCATACGAATCCTAAGCAAATATTTGGTGAAGAATGGAAATTTTAAGGGGCTTTCCGTACCCAAAGGTAACGAATATCAGTCAAAGTAGTGCTAAGGGCACCTAAAATGAATTAAAGGGAAAAGATCAGGGGTAAAAATGGAATTTTATCTGAAGGGACAAGGTTGGCCGCGTGGCCAAACTCACTGAATTGCAATAGTGGCCGCGTGGCCAAGAACGCTGAATGGTCAGATCTCCTTCACGCGGATCGCTGATCTGACGGCTGAGATTGCGAGGGCATAAGTGGCCGCGTGGCCAAGGTCGCCGTCGGGCTGAATCCTTGGTCACATCACCAGAAACCCTCCCTCTTCTCCTTCTTTTCTTCTTTCTTCTTCTTCCTTCCTCCATTGTTGACGAGTTAGAGAGAGAAAATTGAGTTTTTTAGAGAGAGAAAGCTTAGATTTTGATAATTTTGAAGACTTCATTTCACATATTTCTCTAAGCTATGGCAGATTGGATCAATGAGGCATTATTTAGGTATTTTCTGTGCCAAGGTGGGTATATGCTTCCACAACAAGAGCAACAAGGAGAGGGGCACGGTGATGCTCAGGGCGAGGGAAATGTAGGGGCTGACCCAGGAGCGGGTTTTGAAGCGGCGCCGTTGATTCCATGGGGCGGTTTGAGACCACGAGCAGCGACTTGGAAGTTCTGCGACGGCCTTCTTCGGTCAACATTTGATCAAGACTACGATTTCTACATCGACTCAGAGCGTCACTGGTCGATGGGCCTTCCGGAGACACGAGAGGTAAATTTCAAATTTTCGCTCCTCTCATTTTTACATTTTTCGCACTTTTGTACAAAATATATATTGCTAGAATCATAATTTGCTAGAAATGTAGATTGCTAGAAATGTAAATTGCTAGGAGTGTAACATACATGTGCTGTGTTTACCTGCAGAGGATCAAGGCTCGTGGGTCCACAGTGACTGTGGGCAAACTATGGGCGTCTCTGCCGGAGGGACCGGGCGGTTTGCGTGCTCGGATCGAGGCTATGGGCTTTGGCCCATTCTTTGACAGTGTCCGCATGGTTGGGGGCACCCTGAAGGTGGCGGCAGTGATAGAGGTGTGTAGGGAGTTCTGGTGGGACACCACCCATACCTTCCACTTTAGTTGGGGAGAGATTACCATCACGCCGACGGATTTCGCGGCTATCACGGGGTTGAGGTTCACTGCTACCCCTTTGCCTTTTGATGAGAGCTTGACGGAGCGGCGGGGCTATAGGCAGGCTCTGTTGGGAGTTGACACTGATCTGGGAGGAGGTGTCAAGGGTTATGGAGTGGAGGCCGGGAAGGTAAACCGTTTGGTGGAGATGGATATTGAGGCCTTTGGTAGGGGGGAGTATGATTTGGATTGCTTGGTCCGGCTGTTCTTATGGTACAGCTTTTCAGAGATCTTGTTTCCCAGTGGGGCTACTGTCTGCAGGTACTCACTGCTAGGGGCTCTTGTGGACTTGGACCTAGTCGGCGGGATTTCTTGGGGTGGAGCCGGTTTGGCTGAGATTTACCGGGCATTGGACCATTGCTCGAGGGCTAGCTCGTCGGCCTTTGACGGGTTTCAGTTCGCCTTTGAGGTATGCTTTTGGCTACCCTTCTTTTTACTTATTGAGTCTCTCTCATTATATGCATAGGCGTGGGTGTACGAGATCTTCGGTGTCGCCCCTTTTCAGTTGGTGATGAGTGCCAACAAGGTTGTTCCCATCATGTCGTACTGGCTCAAGGGCAATAGGGCTCATCCCCGCCGAAATCGGGATAGGAAGACGGTGGATGCTGATGATCTGAGGAGGGTGTTCGCGATGTCTGAGCCTGTCGGGGTTAGATTTTACCCATGGAGTCCGGCCAATGAGGCTTCGGTGGGTTCCTTTGTAGTGGAGTTGACCGCTTCTAGGGTTCTGCTTGTGGGTCTCACTGGGGAGGCCATGTATCTCGGAGAGAGGGTAGTTTGTCAGCACAGGGCTGGTGCGTTACCGTGGGCTCCTTATGACCCTCCTCAGGATATGCTCCGTCCCGCGAGGTTGGCGACTTTCTTGGCTCCCACTCCGGCAGAGCATTATAGAGGGAGTGACGACTATGCCGGCTACGTGCGGACACGGCTGATCAGCCCTTAGGTTCGGGCTAGGATGTTATCGGGAGAGGGATCGAGCTCGGCCCGGTATGTTGGTCGGAGTCGGACTTTGGTTGACATGCCCCTTCGCTCGAGTAGCGTGAGAGTGACGAGGGGCGGCCGGGAGGTGGAGCTTAGCTTGGAGCCGACTGATGCAGATCTTGTTGAGGAGACATTCATTCCTCCGCCCGACGCTGGGGTACGGCTTTGTGTTTTATATTAGTCATGTTCGCACAAACTTATTTCTTTCTGTATTGTAATCATTGCCTTGGTTTCCCTTTCAGGTGACTCGGGAGGCATATATCCGCTCAGCCCGGCGGGAGAACGTGTTGATGCGCTTACTGAGGGAGGCGTACCATTCATGTACTTGTCAGAGGGATGATGTTGCGTCACCCCAGCATCGCGAGCGGTCTCCGAACGGCGCGGGCTCTTCTCACACTGGTGGTCGAGCGGTCCGGGGACGGAGTTCGGGTGCCGGTAGCTCTCGAGCTTTAGCGCGGCGTGGAGACGCCACGGAGGAAGATTCTGATTAGGCGGGGCCCATATTTCCATCTTTATTTCCTACACTGTTAGCTAAAAGAGAGCAGAGGGATATGTATGTATAGAACAGATTTACAAGATGCATGTATGCATATTATGTTCTAAAATGCAATTTTATTATGGGAGCCTACTTGTGCAAACTAGTTATTTTACAAATGTTCCTAATTTTATACAATGCATGAGCCACGGGACGGGGCAGGTACGTAGTTGCATGGATCCGTTACGGAGTGGGAGGAAACAAACTAGATTTCTGCATGGAGCGATGTTGGCCGCATGGCCATGGCAAGGCCCGGAGCAATGTTGGCCGCATGGCCATGGCAAGGCCCGGAGCAATGTTGGCCGCGTGGCCATATCTTCCAAGATCACAAGTGGCCATGTGGCCAAGTCTGTAGTCGGCTCTGCTTTTCCTTTTCCTGGCAAGAGTGGGAGTCCGTATCCTATTTAATAAACCCTTTGCAGCCACAAAAACGTACCAGCAACCTTTTGAGCAGTTTTTGAGTTCCTTTTAGCCAATTTGCTTGCTCTTTGCCATGGATCAAGAGGCTAGGATCACAAGTCTTGAGAAAAAAGTCTTTATAACCTCTTTGGAGAAGTGGGTTGCCAAACTCTCTGGTTCGAGTTGTAGGAACTTGATGAACGGTATGGGATAAAGTGTCTTTGGTCACTTTTGCACATGAACTCCAATACCAACCTCTTGCAAGCCTATGGTAAATTTTGGAATAATACCCTCCATGTCTTCAACTTTTCATTCAATGAGATAACACCCACTTACGAGGACATCGCGGCATTATGTGGCTACGAAGGGAAGGGTAAAGTTGCCTTGCCTTTTGACTTCGTTTGCTTGAGGGACAAGTTGATGACCTTTGGCGTGCCCGCGGATGACTTTGATAGGTATGCTAGGGGCGGTTATGTCGACCTTTCTTGGATGCCACAACACTTTATACACATGGATGTGACCTCTGACCGTTCCTTGGACCATCTTGCGCTATGTCTGTTTGCCTCTATTCTTTTCCCTTCTGAGGTTGGATTTGCTAGTGAGGGGTGTTTGGGCATGGTGAATTTGGCTCGCTTAGGTTATGACATTGTACCAGCCATTCTTGGGGAGATGCTCTGTGGGATTCCCCATCTTGCAGCTTATGGTGGGATGCCTTGTGGTAGTGATAGGCTTTTGACCATGTGGTTGCAAGAGAGGCTTCGAGTGAATAAACCGGCGGCTTCTCTGAAGGTGGCCCCATGGATGCACCGCATTAGAGGCATGGCGGAGCGGTTTGAGGGCATGACTCTTAAAGGTTGGGAAAAGTATTTGGCGGAAATGGTGACTGACGACATTCAGTGGGTGGTGCCCCATTGACACATTCACTCCGTGAGGGAGAAACAAGTGGGACTTCACATGATCAAAGTTCTGACCCTTTCTGGGACTACTTTTTACTATCCCTCTAGAGTGCTTCATCAGTATGGTTTGGTGCAGACCATCCCGGAGGGTTGGGACGAGGAGAGAGATGATTTTCCTTTTGGGATACTTCAGTTAGATGATAGTGCCTCAGTCCTTCTTTCTCAAATGTGGGGTGAGGCCGGCTTTAGTCGTAGGACCTTCCTCACACGCTCTAGCAACACCTTCCTGCCACGCGAGTATATGGATTGGTATATGGGGAGACTTGGGCATGCGGAGCAGACTCTAGAGACCCTAAGGGGCACTATTTTGGGATCCTGTGCTCCAAGTTTTTCATTAAGGATTAAGGAGGCTGAGGCTTATGAGAGGAGGATGAGTAAGAGCGTGGCTAACGGAGGCGGAGAAGAAGTGGGGACGTCAAAGAAGAGGAAGGGCGAAGAGGCTCCTAATGGAAAGGCTAAAGGTGTTAGCGAGTTTGAAAGAAGATTTTGCGAGAATCCTAGCAAGAAGAAAGTTCGCCGTGGGCAAAGCAAGAAGAAAGAGACCGAGGGCACAAATAGCACTAAGGAGTAATCCCGAGCGTCTCTCCATGGTCGTTGCAGACACATTAGTTTAATTTATGTCTTATTTTACGTTTTAGTCTAAATTTCAAAATATGTTATTTATTCAAAAAGTATGTCAAGCTTAGACTCATCAAATAAGTGTTAACATGCAATGACTATGACAATAAAAGTTTTTGCTTTCAGAAAATACAACTTCTATCTTTATTGCTTGACAAGATTTGGATGTTTATTTGTTTTTTGGACCGCACCTTTTGAAAGGCTGCCTACGTTCCCCTTTTACAAATAGGACTAAGGGGCTCAGGTCACCGTAGTTCACTCCAGTCGGACAAGAATGATTTTAGAGAAAGGGGAGATAGAAGGGGGAATGCTCTAACTTTTGCCTAGACCGCCCTTGCGGGTTTTCGATCTAGCGAGCTTTGTACGCACCCTTATTTTGCATAGACCGCCCTTTGTGGGTTTTCGGTCTATCGGGCTTCTTTTTGCATAGTAAACATTTTTTTTTTATAGAAGGGGAGTCTAGTCATAGTAGCGTCTGAGCTTGCTGATGTTGACTGTTTCCTTAAGCGGGCTGCTATCCAAATCTGCCATTCTGTCTAGTCTTGTGGTGCACCTCGAGCTTTGATCATTGCATCGACGCATTGCTTCAAATCCTCTATTTCTCTTGAGATATCTTGAATCGTTTCTGCAGTCAGGTGCGAGAGTACCTCTGGGCCGTTCCTCACATAAGGCTCGATTTCGTAGCAACCGAGGAGTTCTAAGTTTCCGTTTTCTCTATAGAACCAAAATCCTCTCACGCCGGTGAGCATGTTCTCGTCCATCAAGACTTGGATTTTCTTTGTAGAGCGACACAGTCGTTGGTGTCATGACCTTCGTCTTGGTGGTAAGAGCAACTTTTGGTAGGTTCAAATAGTTGAAGGGGTGGTAATTCGGTGAGGAGTGAATGTTCTCCTAGAGGTTGCATCTTGCCCATTTGTCTCAGTTGGTCGAACAATTTTGCGAAAGGGGTCCCTATTCTTGTGTAACGGGGGACTGAGAGGGGGTATTTTTCCAAAAATCTTTGCATTTTTTCACTGATTTCTTTTTCCTGGCGCGAGGGCCACAATTCTGTCGTTGGTGTTGGGGTCTGAAGTTCATTCCCATGTGCCGGGTGCAGGATTGGGGTATTCGCGAGGTACTCCTTGAGGCAGCATAATGCGAACTCACATCTCGAACTCCATTCTTGGTCGCGGGCCCTTTCTATTTCTCTGAGTGTCGGTTCCCCCACTGTTGTAAAATGGTTGAGGTATTGCAGTAACCTGATTAGTTCTTCCTTTTCGGCTTTGTTCCGAGGAAACTGCATTCTCAACACGGCTCGAACTCGCCGACTGATGGTCCTCCCCGAGGTTGTGGAGGGGGTCGCTTCTTGGTCCTCCTCGGTTGCCTCGACCTGGTTATAGCCGGCAAACCCATCAACGAATGACTTGACCTCATAATGGGCGGTCGCGTCCACCAATATGTCGATATTTTGCAGGGGGAAGTCATCCTTCGGCGTAGCTTTGTTGAGATCCCAAAAATCTACACACACTCTGACTTTACCGTTGGATTTTCTGACAGTCATCAAATTTGATAACCAAGTTGGATACTCGATCACCCTGATGAAACCTACACGGAGTAGTTTCTCAATCTCTTCCTTCACTTGCAAAGACCATTCCGGCTTGATGCGGCGCACCTTCTGTTTGACTGGCTTAGCGTCTGGTGCTGTTGGGATTTTGTGCTCTACGATCGAGTTGTCGAGCCCCGGCATGTCTTTATAAGACCATGCGAACACATCCACATATTCTTTGAGTAGCTCAATCAGTGCTTCCCTTTCGGCTCCGCTGAAGAAGCTTCCGATCTGCGTTTCCTTAGGCTCGGCTTCGGTTCCCAAATTCACGCACGTTAACACCTCATCGGCAGCTTGGGCTCAAGATTCTTTTTGATTAATAACCTGTTCTGAAATTTCTTTAATGTATTCATCGTTTAATGTGTCTGTGTCTGCCTCTTCTAATGAATCATTATTAACTAAGTGTATATCATTAGGTTGATTATTAGCCAATTTATCAGTTAAAAGAGTGACTATGGAGGGATACTCGGAAAGGTCGAGGGTTTCATTCATGGCAAAAGGAAATATAGCGTTTGCAACAAGATCATAGTCTTCGGACGTAAGGTCGTCAGACTTAGAGGAAGACTCAAATTCAAAATGTAAAACACTAGACTCTAGGGACGGGGATTTTGGGTGAGTGACAGGAGATGCTGCAGGAGTGGCGACAGGAGAAGGAGTAAGCCCCAATGTCCCCACCATAAATTCCGGAGTAGCTATAGGTCCCTCAATGATGCACCAATTCTTGAGCTTGTCTCCCATGGGTACCACCAATGTCCTTGGATCTATGTCTTTTTCTGATTCATCCCCAATAGAGGCTACCATGTCGTCGTCCAGCCCCAGATTACCCAGATCCTGAAGCAGATATTGGCCGTCCCACGTCTCAGTCAAACTCGGAGCTTCTGCAGTTTCTGCTGTCGGCTTGTCAAGGGTTGCGGCTTCAAGTTGATCTGCCAAGTCATCTGCAACCTTGGCGGAGTACTCATGCCTGATGGTTCTAACTCTGCCCGTGGCTTTGTCATATTCCATGTAAGTCAGCTTCATGTTAGAACGATCGAATTCCACATCTCTAAAAATCTCGAACCCTTTCTGCAACTTCCCGATGTGGTCAATCCATGGCTCTGCGAACTCAAAACACGAAAACTCCTCGCCTTCCCTAACAAAGTAGCTATTCAGGGACAGGCGGTATGGCCGCATTTCGGGCTTTTTGTAGGGAAGCTTCATCTTTTTAAGCAATTCTATCCTTTGTTGCTCCATCTTGTCTTCAAGAGGGTGTACCCTAGACCGAACAACCCTCGATGATCAACCTCTTCAACCAATTCTGTGGGGCCTTGCAAGTTCTTACCTAGCCCCAGCCCCGGTATGAAGCCCATATTACGCAGTATCTTGACAACATGTGCCACTTTATCCGTTGTTTTGGTGAGGTCGATGGTGCAGATCTGTGCTTGAGCGACTATTTCGAAGCCATTGAAGAGTCGTCTCTCCTCTCCATGCTGAATCTGTAAGACAGGAACGCCCTTGGTGTCCGTCCCTTGGGCAGTTACGAGATCGCTGTAGATGATTGTCACTTCATTACCAGATTGAAACTTCACACACTGGTGCAGGGAAGATGGGGCAGCGCCCGACTGATGTAACCATGGCCGGCTAAGGAGGAGTGAGAAGGTTGCGGGGATGTCTATGACGTGGAAGTCAGTCGGTAGAATCTTTGTTCCGATGGTAATGGGCAAGGTGGCTTCGCCTATCACGGCGCATCATGTAGAGTCATAAGCCTTGATGGTTTGCTTGGATGGGCGTAAATCAACACCATGAACGCCAACCACATCCATCATCCTTGAAGGCAGGATATTAATAGCAGAACCATTATCAATGAATACACGGGGAATTTTCTTGCCATTTACCTCGACAGTGATGTATAAAGGCTCATTATGATCAACTCCGAACACTGGCTTGTCTAGCTCCGAGAAAGTGATGATGTTTCCATAGTGGATATTACCAATCATGTGGGTGACGTCCTCCGGGGTAGTAGTGGATGGCGTCACGACCCGAAATCTAGGCTCTATTTTATTAGTAATTAAATGATTATTATTTAATTATTTGCTTATTTATTCATTTAAATTATTATTTATTTAAATAATTATGTGTACATTTTATGTGTAATAATAATTTATGCCTAGCATTTTAATCGAGTCATTTGGGTTAGTGTGGTATTGTTGGGTCTTAATTGTTAGTAGGGAGTGTAGCATTTGTGTTAGTAGAAGGGGAGGGGCCTAGATGTAACATTTTGAAATAATTTTCCCCTACTCCCCTCTCCTCCCTCACCTTCTCCCTCACTCTCTCCCTCTCCCAGCCATCTCTCTCCCTCTCTCTTGGTCTTGGGTAAGTTTTCTTCCTTTACTTCTCTCTTCATTTTCTTCTTCTTCCTCTCATAATCTCCCATTTCTTAAAACGTGAAATGTGTTTAGATCGTCGATAGGATCGCGTAGAACCAAAAAGAATTGAATTCTGTCAACTTTGAGATTTATCAAGTAAGTTACTTTTCCCCCATTTTGATGCTAAAATGTTCATATCATGTTTAGATAATGCTTGATGTGTTATATTTGAAGTTTGGTTGGGTTTTGAATTTGTTTGGAATTTATTGAGTTTTTGGTTGAAAATGGTGAATTGATGAATGTTGGGTTTGATTCTTGATTTTGGTTGTTTTATAAGTCCTTTTAGACTTATAAGTTGTTTTGGTACATTAGTAAACTAGTTGGAAGGTTGGGTTTTTGGTTGAAAAGTGTTTTGGTATGAAAATGGAAGAACCCAGTTTGTTCTTCCCGATTTCCAGCGGTTCAGAAGATTGGGCGACCGCCCAAAAATGTCTGGGCGACCGCACATCTATCTGAAAGCTTTTGTTCTTGTTTGAGGGCTTGTTTGGGCGACCGCACAGTCCCTTTTGGGCGGCCGCACAGAACCCCTGAAAGTTTACATTTGTTAATTTTGTGTGATTGAAGAATGCGTTTTGGTCTAAGTCTTGGGTGTCCTTCTAGTTGACCTTAGTGAACATTGTAGTACACTTTAGTGATAGAATTGGGTCCTTTGTGTTGAAGTTTGTGTTGGAAATTAATTAAGTGTTAATTGAGATCATTGGAACACTTTAATTGTGCGTTGTTGGTATATTTCACTTTCTTGGTGACTTCTTGGTATGGTTTACCTTTGTGGTAATTTATTTGGATTAGTTCCCTACTTTGGAACCTTAAGTTGTTCATTCATGCTAAATTATTATTACTTAGCATTTAATTGGAAGCCCAGCTGGCATATTTGTTGCATCGGGCGATGGGAAAGATTATAATGGCAAAGCCAAGTCCATTATAATGTTGACCATTGTTTTGCCCCCTTCTATACCCCTTTTCCAGATTGGCCTTGGAAAGGATAAGTTAGCTTCCTTTGTGAATGTATCTAGCTACCGGGCATGACTTTGTGTCATGGTCCTTGTCCTTTGTGACACTTTTATGGTTATTGGTTCCGGTACCGGGGTTTTCTCTTTGGCTTTCATGCTATTATGAAGATGATGATTTGTTGATTATTAAAGCTGCGCAGCGATCCTTTATTTGGATGTTCCGGTTTGGAAAACCTTGGCTATATCCTTTGTTATGCGTTTATTTCCGCTGCTATCTGTTAAGTGATAAATGCTATATGCTATGTGATATTTATTATTGCTTATTGTATATTGCATCATAGCATGTCATGTAGTTGCATTAGTAACTTATTGAGATTTATCTCACCCCCTTTCCTTTTATCTTTGTTTTTCCTTAACACCCCCCCCAGGTGCTAAGGATTAGTCTCGCTGATCACGAGAAAGAGGACGTCGAGTGTGGATCCATTCTTTTGGGGAAGGTTGTTATAGGTTGGTTTACATTATGTAAATGTGTAACCTTTTTGGGATAGTTGTACCAAACAATGACGTCATTAAGAATTGTATATTTGTATTTTGTCGGGCATAAACTTGAGGAAGTTTATGATAGTTGTAATTGGTTTTTATCAAACTTGGTTTTGTAAAACTTTGGATCATCACCTTTTGGTATCAAATGGAATTTTTAACTTCGGTATTTCACAGTTTTGGTTTTAAGTCGACGTCCAGATCGCGGTCTCGGGCCCGCGGGGTCCGGGGTCGCGACAGTTGGTATCAGAGCTATGGCATTAGGTCTAAGTATAAGTCTAGGTGGATTAGTATGACCTAGGTGGGTAGTAGTGTGCAGAGTGATTAACGGTTGATGTCTTATGAAGGTAATTACTCGAAATGTCCTGAAGAAGAAACAGAGGAGGTATTAGTGGGGCACAGAATCAGAATGATACAAGGGAAGAAGCACGTGCTATGTTTCAAGGCATGTTCGAGGCGGCCATGAAGGCCATACATGATCAAGGTCCGAGGGTAGAACAAGCTCCACCCCGCTATGGATTGGAGCAATTTCTCAAACTGAAACCGGTTGAATTCAATGGGGAACCCGATGTTCGGAAAGCCGAGTTGTGGATTGAATCGATGGAGAAGATTTATGAGGTATTTGGTTGCACGGATGAGGACAAGGTCCGGTTCGCGGCTTATAAACTTGTGGGAGCCGCCGAGCATTGGTGGAAGGGTGTTAAAGCTAGTTGGGATGATACTCACACGGTGTATGCGTGGGAGTTGTTTGTGCGCAAATTCAAGGAGCATTTCATTCCGGTTGTTGATCAAAACCGAAAGGAGATCGAGCTACTCAACCTAGAGCAAGGTGTGTTGTCTATAGCACAATACTTGGCTAAGTTCATAGAATTAGCCCGGTATTGCGACTATTTGGTGAGGACCGAGGAACAAAAGGCTATGAGATTCATTCGGGATTGAAGACCTCCATCCGTACTCAACTTATTGCTCAACGGATTGCGACATTCCAAGATGCGGTGGACCGAGCCTATTTGATAGAGCAAGATATTGGGGAACATAAGAGGAAGACCGAGGTAGCTAACCCGAGTAAGCAAGGAGCTCAAGGCAAGCCACAACACCGTTCCGACAATCGAGGTAACCCGGGAGCATCATCTCAGTTTAACGAGCAAACCTCACCGAGGAATCCAGGTACTACTCCGGGGATTCAGTATAGGAAGCCTTGTACCTTTTGTCAGAGGGTAGGCCATACGGAGGATAAGTGTTGGAAAAAGCAAGGCAAGTGTACCAATTGTGGTGAAATGGGGCACTTTGCGAGAGATTGCACGAGGTACCGAGGTCAGTCATCCGGGTCAGGGGTTGGTACTAATCAGGGTCAGAAAAGGGATGCCGCTGGGAAGCCCAAAGTTCAAGGAAGGTTTATGCCATGAATCAACAACAAGCTACCGATGATCCATCCGTTATTGGAGGTATTGTTTCTGTGTCTAATGTGAGCGCGCGAGCGTTAGTAGATCCAGGATCATCTCATTCATACATTTCTGTGCAATTTGCTTCCATGTTAAATGCTACATTCGAGTCTTTACCGTACGTGTTAGAGGTCTCGACCCCTATAGGAGAATGCTTGATTTCTGATCGAGTCTTTCGTGCTTGTGATGTGGTTATTTGTGGTCAAGCCCTTTGTGCGGATTTGGTAGTTCTTCCTATCCAAGACTTTGATGTCATTTTGGGTATGGATTGGTTGAGCAAGTTTCATGCTTCCGTTGATTGCCGTAAGAAAACTGTTACTTTTTCTATTCCCGATGTGCCTAAATTTGTGTTTGAGGCTAGTCCTCTTAGTAGAAGGGTTCGCTTAATTTCTTTTATGAAAGCGAGAAAATTATTGCATATTGGTTGTGAGGGGTATTTGGCTAGTGTTCTTGATACTAGGAAGGAATCCCCTAGTTTTGATAGTGTTCAGGTAGTTCGGGAATTTCCCGATGTTTTCTCTACCGAGTATGATATGCCTCCCGATCGTGAGATTGAATTTTCTATTGACCTTTTGCCGGGTACGGCTCCGATTTCAAAAGCACCTTATAGGTTAGCTCCCGCAGAATTGAAGGAATTAAAGGTTCAGTTGCAAGAGTTGCTTGATCGAGGGTTTATCCGCCCTAGTGTTTCCCCGTGGGGAGCACCGGTTTTGTTTGTGCGGAAGAAAGACGGTTCCTTGAGATTGTGCATCGATTACAGAAAGTTGAATCAGGTTACGGTGAAGAACAAGTATCCTCTACCGCACATTGATGATTTATTTGATCAACTTCAAGGGTCCGTGGTTTTCTCTAAACTTGATTTGAGGAGTGGGTACCATCAGTTGAAGGTTCGATCGGAGGATATTCCGAAGACTGCTTTTCGCAGTCGCTATGGTCATTATGAGTTCTTGGTTATGCCGTTTGGGTTGACGAACGCGCCGGCCGTGTTTATGGATTTGATGAACCGAGTTTTCCATCCCTATTTTGATTCGTTCGTGGTAGTCTTCATCGACGACATTCTGGTTTATTCGAAATCTCGAGAGGAGCATGAACAACACTTGAGGACAGTTTTATCCGTTCTTGCGAGGGAGAAATTATTTGCGAAGTTCAGTAAATGCGAATTTTGGCTCAAGAAGGTGTCATTTCTGGGTCATGTGATTTCTAAAGACGGGATTTCTGTGGATCCTTCAAAGATAGAGGCTATAGTGGATTGGAAGAGACCCGAATCAGTGACAGAGATTAGAAGCTTTCTTGGTTTAGCCGGTTATTACCGAAGATTTATTGAAGGGTTTTCGAGGATTGCTACTCCGATGACTCAGTTGACCCGGAAGAATGTTCCGTTTGTGTGGACCGAGAAATGTGACAAGAGTTTCGAGGAATTGAAGAAGAGGTTGACTACCGCACCGATCTTGACTTTTCCTAATGGGAGCGATGGCCTAGTGATTTACAGTGATGTTTTGAAAGAGGGTTTGGGTTGTGTGTTGATGCAGAATGGGAAAGTAATTGCTTATGCTTTGAGGAAGTTGACCCCTAGTGAACAGAATTACCCCACTCATGATATGGAGTTGGCCGCGATAGTATTTGCGTTGCACAAGTGGAAGCACTACCTTCATGGAGCGAAGTTTGAGATTTTTACCGATCACAAGAGTTTGAAGTACCTATTCTCTCAGAAGGAATTGAACAACCGACAGCGCCGATGGATGGAATTGTTGAAGGATTATGATTGCACGATTTCTTATCATCCGGGGAAGGCGAATGTGGTAGCCGATGCGATTAGTAGAAAGTCTTATGTGGCTTCAATGATGGTCCGTGAATGGAAAATGCTTGAGGATGTTCGGGATTGGTCTCCTCGTGAATCGACACATGGGGCTATTTTTGCGAATATTAATGTATCTCCGACCCTAATTCAGAGGATAAAGGAAGCACAGAAAGAATATCCCGAGTTGGTGAAGATAATGGGTAAATTGAAGGAAAAGAACTTCGAGGATTTTTCTGTTAGTTCGAGAGGAGTGTTGAATTTCCGTGGTCGTTTGTGTGTTCCAGATGTTAAGGGAATTAAACAGAGAGTTCTTGATGAGGGTCACAAAACGAGGTATACTATTCATCCGGGTAGTACGAAGATGTATCAGGATTTGAAGCAACAATTTTGGTGGATTAATATGAAAAGGGAAATTGCCGAGTATGTATCGAGGTGTTTAACTTGTCAGCAGGTCAAAGCCGAGCATCAGAGACCCGCGGGATTGCTTCAGCCGTTAGAGATTCCCGAGTGGAAATGGGAGCATGTGACTATTGATTTCGTTACGGGACTACCTCGTACCCGTAGGAAGTATGACAGTGTTTGGGTAATAGTGGATAGATTGACCAAGAGTGCCCATTTCTTGCCTATTGACATCAGATATTCGATGGAAAAGCTTGCGACCCTTTATATCGATGAGATCGTTAGATTGCATGGGGTTCCGGTTAGCATTGTGTCAGATCGAGACCCGTGGTTTACTTCTAGATTCTGGAAGGCGTTTCAAGAAGCTTTTGGTACAGATTTGCGATTCAGTACGGCTTTTCATCCCCAGACCGACGGTCAATCCGAGAGGACCATTCAGATTTTGGAGGATATGTTGCGAGCTTGTTCGATAGACTTTTCCGATTCTTGGGATTCACACCTACCGTTAGTGGAGTTCTCTTACAACAACAGTTATCAGGCTAGTATCGAGATGGCACCGTTTGAGGCTTTGTATGGAAGAAAGTGTAGATCGCCTATTTGTTGGGATGATGTTGGTGAAGCGAATATCGTGGGTATTGATTTGCTTCGGGATTCAGTTGAGAAAGTTAAAGTTATCCGGGATAGATTGAAGACAGCCCAGAGTCGACATAAGAGCTATGCAGATAACCGATGTCACGACCCGAATTATAGGCTCTATTTTATTAGTAATTAAATGATTTTTATTTAATTATTTGCTTATTTATTTATTTAAATTATTATTTATTTAAATAATTATGTGTGCAATTTATGTATTATAATATTTATGCCTAGCATTTTATTTGGGTCATTTGTGCTAGTGTAGATTTGTTGGGTCGTAATTGTTAGTAGGGAGTGTAGTGTTTGTGTGTAGTGTAGTGGAGGGGGCCTAAGTGTAACTCTTTTAAATTATTTCCCTACTACCTCCCTACTCCTCCCCTTCTCCCTCTTACACTCCATCTCCCTCACTCTCTTCTCTCTCCCAGACACTCTCTCTCTCTCTCTCTCTCCAAGCTTTTGGTAAGTTTTTCTTCCTCTTCCTTCTCTCTTCATTTACTCCTTCTTCCTCTCATTATTATTCATTTCTTAAAACGTGAAACGTGTTTAGATCGTCGCTAGGATCGCGTAGAGTCAAAAAGATTTGAAATCCATCAACTTTGAGAATTTGCAAGTAAGTTACTTTTCCCCCATTTTGATGCTAAAATGTTCATCTCATGTTTATATGATGTTTGATGTGTTATATTTGAAGTTTGGTTGAGTTTAGAATTTATTTTGAATTTATTTGAGTTTTTTGGTAAAAATGGTGAAATCTTGAATGTGGGGATTTGGTGTTGGTTTGGATGATTAAAGGGTGTTATTTAGGTTCCCTTTAGGTTGGATGTTGTTTAGGAGCTTTAGAAATGTATTGGGAAGCTTTGATTTTGATAACTTTAGTGAAGGTTGTGTTTTGGTTCGAAATTTGTAAACCCAGGAAGAATCTGGGCTTTGATCATCTGGCACGGTCGTGCTCCTTTATTTGGCACGGTCGTGCCATATTCATTTTCCCACTCGTAATGGTTGGCACGGTCGTGCTCCTTTATTTGGCACGGTCGTGCAATAATTCCCTTTCTTCCCGTCTTGATTGGCACGGTCGTTCCACTCTCTTAGGCACGGTCGCGCCAAAAATTACCTTCCCACTCGAAATGTTTGGCACGGTCGTGCCACTTTCTTAGGCACGGTCGTGCCAAGCTAGAATTCTGATATATTCTTCCATTTTCTTCTAAAATTGTTTCCTCCATAACTTTCTCATCCGAACTCCGTTTGAGGCGAATAAACTATCATTTTAAAGCTCTCCTTGAGCTCTTCGAGATGAGTGAATAGTTTTGCTTGTGTGCTTGAGTTAACTGGATCCTTTGTGATCAAATGTGATAAGGGATTGGTGTTATTATTGTGGAAATTATTAGAGCACCTTAATTGGTTATTGTTAGTTCATTTCACTTTCTTGGTGACTTCTTGGTATGATTCCCTACTTTGGAATCCTTTGTTGTTTATCGTGCTAGTATTTTATTACTTAGCCTTTACGTGAAAGTCCAGCTGGTATATTGTGTGTGTTTCGGGCGATGCGAAATATTATGATGGCACAAGCCAAGTCCATTATGATGTTGACCATTGTTTTGCCCAATTATTACCCTCCTCCAGATTGGCCTTGGATGTGAGAAGAGCTAGCTCCTTTGTGTGCATTTTAGCTTCTTGGAGCATGACTTTGTGGCATGTCTCCCGTCCCTTGTGACACTTCTTTTATGGTTATTGGTTCCGGTACCGGGGTTTTCTCTTCGGCTTTCATGCTATTATGAAGATATTGATGGTTGATTATTGAAGCTGCGCAGCGATCCTTTATTTGGATGTACCAGTTTGGAAAACCTTGGCTATATCCTTTGTTATGTGTTTATTTCCGCTGCTATCTGTTATATGATAATTGCTATGTGCTATGTGATAATTATTATTGTTTATTGCTTATTGCATCATAGCATGTCATGTAGTTGCATTAGTAACTTATTGAGATTTATCTCACCCCCTTTCCTTTTATCTTTGTTTTTCCTTAACCCCCCCAGGTGCTAAGGAATAGTCTCGCTGATCACGAGAAAGAGGGCGTCGAGTGTGGAAACATTCTTTTGGGGAAAGTCGATATAGGTTGGTTTACATTATGTAAATGTGTAACCATTTTGGGGTAATTGTACCAAACAATGACGTCACTAAGAATTGTATGTTTTTATTTTGTTGGGCATAAACTTGTGGAAGTTTATGATTGTTGTATTTAGCCTGTATCAAACTTGGTTTTGTAAAACTTTGGATTATCACCTTTTGGTATCAAATGGAATTTTTAACTTCGGTATTTTGAAGTTTTGGTTTTAGAGTCGACGTCCAGATCGCGGTCCCGGGGCCCGCGGGGTCCGGGGTCGCGACAGTTGGTATCAGAGCTATGGCATTAGCTCTATGTATAAGTCTAGGTGGATTAGTATGACCTAGGTGGGTAGTAGTGTGCGGAGTGATTAACGGTTGATGTCTTATGCAGGTAATTACTCGCAATGTCTGGAAGAAGAAACAGAAGAGGTGCTAGTGGGGCACAGAATCAGAATGATACAAGGGATGAAGCACGTGCTATGTTTCAAGGCATCTTTGAGGCGGCCATGAAGGCCATACATGATCAAGGTCCGAGGGTAGAACAAGCACCACCCCGTTATGGATTGGAGCAATTTCTGAAGTTGAAACCGGTTGAATTCAATGGGGAACCCGATGTTCGGAAAGCTGAGTTATGGATTGAGTCTATGGAAAAGATTTATGATGTGTTTGGGTGTTCGGATGAGGACAAGGTCCGGTTCGCGGCTTACAAGCTTGTGGGAGCCGCCGAGCATTGGTGGAAAGGTATTAAAGCTACTTGGGATGATACTCGCACGGTTTATGCGTGGGAGTTGTTTGTGCGTAAATTCAAGGAGCATTTCATTCCGGTTGTTGACCAAAACCGAAAGGAGATCGAGCTACTCAACTTGGAGCAAGGATTGTTGTCTATAGCACAATACTCGGCTAAGTTCATAGAATTAGCCCGATATTGTGACTATTTGGTGAGGACCGAGGAACAAAAAGCTATGAGATTTATTCGGGGATTGAAGACCTCCATCCGTACTCAACTGATTGCTCAACGGATTGTGACGTTCCAAGATGCGGTGGACCGAGCCTATTTGATAGAGCAAGATATTGGGGAACATAAGAGGAAGACCGAGGTGGCTAATCCGAGTAAGCAAGGAGCGCAGAGCAAGTCACAACCAAGGATTGATAACCGAGGTAGCTTTGGGGGACAATCTCAGTTCCGAGGGCAACCGACCCCAAGGAACCCGGGTACCACTTCCGGGAACCAAGGGAGCCAAATTAGGAGGCCTTGTTCGTATTGTCAAAAGGAAGGTCATTCTGAAGACCGTTGTTGGAAGAAGCAAGGAAGGTGCACCAATTGTGGTCAAATGGGGCATTTTGCAAGAGATTGTACTAGAGGCAAGGGACAAGCATCCGGGTCAGGAGTTGGTACTAATCAGGGTCAGAAAAGAGATGCCGCCGGGAAGCCCAAGGTCCAAGGGAAAGTGTTTGCAATGAATCAACAACAAGCGACCGATGATCCATCCGTTATTGGAGGTATTATTTCTGTGTCTAATGTGAGCGCACGAGCGTTAGTAGATCCAGGATCATCTCATTCATACATTTCTGTGCAATTTGCTTCCATGTTAAATGCTGCATTCGAGTCTTTACCGTACGTGCTAGAGGTGTCGACCCCTATAGGAGAATGCTTGATTTCTGATCGAGTCTTTCGTGCTTGTGACGTGGTTATTTGTGGTCGAGTCCTTTGTGCGGATTTGGTAGTTCTTCCTATCCAAGACTTTGATGTCATTTTGGGTATGGATTGGTTGAGCAAGTTTCATGCGTCCGTTGATTGCCGTAAGAAAACTGTTACTTTTTCTATTCCCGATGTGCCTAAGTTCGTTTTTGAGGCTAGTCCTCTGAGTAGGAAGGTTCGCTTAATTTCTTTTATGAAAGCAAGACGATTATTGCATAGTGGTTGTGAGGGGTATTTGGCTAGTGTTCTTGATACTAGGAAAGAATCCCCTAGTCTTGATAGTGTTCGGGTAGTTCGAGAGTTTCCCGATGTTTTCTCTACCGAGTATGAGATGCCTCCCGATCGTGAGATTGAGTTTTGTATAGACCTTTTGCCGGGTACGGCTCCGATTTCGAAAGCGCCTTATAGGTTAGCTCCCGCTGAGTTGAAGGAATTGAAGGTTCAGTTGCAAGAGTTGCTTGACCGAGGGTTTATCCGCCCTAGTGTTTCCCCGTGGGGAGCACCGGTTTTATTTGTGCGGAAGAAAGATGGTTCGTTGAGATTGTGTATAGATTACCAGAAGTTGAATCAGGTTACGGTGAAGAATACGTATCCTCTACCCCATATTGATGATTTATTTGATCAGCTTCAAGGGTCCGTGGTTTTCTCTAAGCTTGATTTAAGGAGTGGGTACCATCAGTTGAAAGTTCGATCGGAGGATATTCTGAAGACTGCTTTTCGCACTCGTTATGGTCATTATGAGTTCTTGGTTATGCCGTTTGGGTTGACTAACGCGCCGGCCGTATTTATGGATTTGATGAACCGGATTTTCCATCCCTATCTTGATTCGTTCGTGGTGGTTTTCATCGACGACATTCTTGTTTATTCGAAATCTCGAGATGAGCACGAGCAGCATTTGAGGACTGTTTTATCCGTTCTTGCGAGGGAGAAATTATTTGCGAATTTTAGTAAATGCGAATTTTGGCTCGAGAAGGTGTCATTTCTGGGTCATGTGATTTCTAAAGATGGGATTTCTGTGGATCCGTCTAAGATTGAAGCTATAGTGGATTGGAAGAGACCCGAGTCAGTGACCGAGATTCGTAGTTTTCTGGGTTTAGCCGGTTATTACCGAAGGTTTATTGAAGGGTTTTCGAGGATTGCTACTCCGATGACTCAGTTAACCCGGAAGAACGTTCCGTTTGTGTGGACCGAGAAATGTGACAAGAGTTTCGAGGAATTGAAGAAGAGGTTGACTACAGCACCGATCTTGACTTTGCCTAATGGGAGCGATGGCCTAGTGATTTATAGTGATGCTTCGAAAGAGGGTTTGGGTTGTGTCTTGATGCAGAATGGGAAAGTGATTGCTTATGCTTCGAGGAAGTTGACCCCGAGTGAACAGAATTACCCGACTCATGATATGGAATTTGCCGCGATAGTCTTTGCGTTGCACAAGTGGAAACACTATCTTTATGGAGCGAAGTTCGAAATTTTTACGGATCACAAGAGTTTGAAGTACCTTTTCTCCCAGAAAGAGTTGAACAACCGACAGCGCCGATGGATGGAATTGTTTAAGGATTATGATTGTACGATTTCTTATCATCCGGGGAAGGCGAATGTGGTAGCCGATGCGATTAGTAGAAAATCTTATGTGGCTTCGATGATGGTCCGTGAATGGAAAATGCTAGAGGATGTTCGAGATTGGTCTCCTCGTGAATCGAGACATGGGGCTATTTTTGCGAATATTAAGGTATCTCCGACTCTAATTCAGAGGATAAAGGAAGCTCAGAAAGAAGATCCCGAGTTGGTGAAGATAATGGGTAAATTGAAGGAAAAGAACTTCGAGGATTTTTCTATTAGTTCGAGTGGAGTGTTGACTTTCCGTGGAAGATTGTGTGTTCCTGATGTTGGTGGAATTAAACAGAGAGTTCTTGATGAGGGTCACAAATCGAGATATACTATTTATCCGGGTAGTACGAAGATGTATCAGGATTTGAAGCAACAATTTTGGTGGATTAATATGAAAAGGGAAATAGCCGAGTATGTTTCGAGGTGTTTAACGTGTCAGCAGGTCAAAGCCGAGCATCAGAGACCCGCGAGATTACTTCAGCCGTTAGAGATTCCCGAGTGGAAATGGGAGCATGTGACTATGGATTTTGTTACGGGACTGCCTCGTACCCGTAGGAAGTTTGACAGTGTTTGGGTAATAGTGGATAGATTGACCAAGAGTGCCCATTTCTTGCCTATTGACATCAGATATTCGATGGAGAAGCTTGCGACCCTTTATATTGATGAGATCGTTAGATTGCATGGGGTTCCGGTTAGCATTGTGTCAGATCGAGACCCGAGGTTCACTTCTAGATTCTGGAACGCATTTCAGGAAGCTTTGGGTACAGATTTGCGATTCAGTACGGCTTTTCATCCTCAGACCGACGGTCAATCCGAGAGGACTATTCAGATTCTTGAGGATATGTTGCGAGCGTGTTCGATAGACTTTTCTGATTATTGGGATTCGCACCTACCGTTAGTGGAGTTCTCTTACAACAACAGTTATCAGGCTAGCATCGAGATGGCACCGTTTGAGGCCTTGTATGGAAGGAAGTGTAGGTCGCCTATTTGTTGGGATGAGGTTGGTGAAGCGAAGATCGTGGGTATTGATTTGCTTCGGGATTTGGTTGAGAAAGTTAAAGTTATCCGGGATAGATTGAAGACAGCCCAGAGTCGACATAAGAGCTATGCAGATAACCGAAGGCGAGATCTTAGCTTTCAGACCGGTGATTTGGTGTTCTTGAAAGTGTCTCCAAAGGTGGGTATTCGTAGGTTTGGGAAGAAAGGAAAATTGGCTCCGAGGTTTATTGGTCCGTTTGAGATTTTGGGAAAGGTTGGACTTCTAGCGTATCGTCTTGCGTTACCGCCATCTTTGGACCGGTTGCACAACGTTTTCCACGTTTCTATGCTTCGGAAGTATGTTCATGATCCATCTCACGTGTTACAGAGGATACCGGAGGATATTGAGCCCGATGTGACTTATGAGGAACGACCAGTTCGGATCTTAGATTCCAAAGTTCAAGAGTTGAGAAACAAGAGCATCGCGTTGGTTCGTGTTCTTTGGAGGAATCATAATATTGAGGAGTCGACTTGGGAGCTTCGTGAAGAGATCGAGAGGAAATTTCCGTGGCTTTTTGTTTAAGGTGAGTCTCGTTAAAATTCGGGTCGAATTTTCTTTAAGGGGGAGTGAATGTCACGACCCGAATTATAGGCTCTATTTTATTAGTAATTAAATGATTTTTATTTAATTATTTGCTTATTTATTTATTTAAATTATTATTTATTTAAATAATTATGTGTGCAATTTATGTGTTATAATATTTATGCCTAGCATTTTATTTGGGTCATTTGTGCTAGTGTAGATTTGTTGGGTCTTAATTGTTAGTAGGGAGTGTAGTGTTTGTGTGTAGTGTAGTGGAGGGGGCCTAAGTGTAACTCTTTTAAATTATTTCCCTACTCCCTCCCTACTCCTCCCCTTCTCCCTCTTACACTCCATCTCCCTCACTCTCTTCTCTCTCCCAGACACTCTCTCTCTCTCTCTCTCTCCAAGCTTTTGGTAAGTTTTTCTTCATCTTCCTTCTCTCTTCATTTACTCCTTCTTCCTCTCATTATTATTCATTTCTTAAAACGTGAAACGTGTTTAGATCGTCGCTAGGATCGCGTAGAGTCAAAAAGATTTGAAATCCATCAACTTTGAGAATTTGCAAGTAAGTTACTTTTCCCCCATTTTGATGCTAAAATGTTCATATCATGTTTATATGATGTTTGATGTGTTATATTTGAAGTTTGGTTGAGTTTAGAATTTATTTTGAATTTATTTGAGTTTTTGGGTAAAAATGGTGAAATCTTGAATGTGGGGATTTGGTGTTGGTTTGGATGATTAAAGGGTGTTATTTAGGTTCCCTTTAGGTTGGATGTTGTTTAGGAGCTTTAGAAATGTATTGGGAAGCTTTGATTTTGATAACTTTAGTGAAGGTTGTGTTTTGGTTCGAAATTTGTAAACCCAGGAAGAATCTGGGCTTTGATCATCTGGCACGGTCGTGCTCCTTTATTTGGCACGGTCGTGCCATATTCATTTTCCCACTCGTAATGGTTGGCATGGTCGTGCTCCTTTATTTGGCACGGTCGTGCAATAATTCCCTTTCCTCCCGTCTTGATTGGCACGGTCGTGCCACTCTCTTAGGCACGGTCGCGCCAAAAATTACCTTCCCACTCGAAATGTTTGGCACGGTCGTGCCACTTTCTTAGGCACGGTCGTGCCAAGCTAGAATTCTGATATATTCTTCCCTTTTCTTCTAAAATTGTTTCCTCCATAACTTTCTCATCCGAACTCCGTTTGAGGCGAATAAACTATCATTTTAAAGCTCTCCTTGAGCTCTTCGAGATGAGTGAATAGTTTTACTTGTGTGCTTGAGTTAACTAGATCCTTTGTGATCAAATGTGATAAGGGATTGGTGTTATTATTGTGGAAATTATTAGAGCACCTTAATTGGTTATTGTTAGTTCATTTCACTTTCTTGGTGACTTCTTGGTATGATTCCCTACTTTGGAATCCTTTGTTGTTTATCGTGCTAGTATTTTATTACTTAGCCTTTACGTGAAAGTCCAGCTGTTATATTGTGTGTGTTTCGGGCGATGCGAAATATTATGATGGCACAAGCCAAGTCCATTATGATGTTGACCATTGTTTTGCCCAATTATTACCCTCCTCCAGATTGGCCTTGGATGTGAGAAGAGCTAGCTCCTTTGTGTGCATTTTAGCTTCTTGGAGCATGACTTTGTGGCATGTCTCCCGTCCCTTGTGACACTTCTTTTATGGTTATTGGTTCCGGTACCGGGGTTTTCTCTTCGGCTTTCATGCTATTATGAAGATATTGATGGTTGATTATTGAAGCTGCGCAGCGATCCTTTATTTGGATGTACCAGTTTGGAAAACCTTGGCTATATCCTTTGTTATGTGTTTATTTCCGCTGCTATCTGTTATATGATAATTGCTATGTGCTATGTGATAATTATTATTGTTTATTGCTTATTGCATCATAGCATGTCATGTAGTTGCATTAGTAACTTATTGAGATTTATCTCACCCCCTTTCCTTTTATCTTTGTTTTTCCTTAACCCCCCCAGGTGCTAACGAATAGTCTCGCTGATCACGAGAAAGAGGGCGTCGAGTGTGGAAACATTCTTTTGGGGAAAGTCGATATAGGTTGGTTTACATTATGTAAATGTGTAACCATTTTGGGGTAATTGTACCAAACAATGACGTCACTAAGAATTGTATGTTTTTATTTTGTTGGGCATAAACTTGTGGAAGTTTATGATTGTTGTATTTAGCCTGTATCAAACTTGGTTTTGTAAAACTTTGGATTATCACCTTTTGGTATCAAATGGAATTTTTAACTTCGGTATTTTGAAGTTTTGGGTTTAGAGTCGACGTCCAGATCGCGGTCCCGGGGCCCGCGGGGTCCGGGGTCGCGACGACCGAAGGCGAGATCTTAGTTTTCAGACCGGTGATTTGGTGTTCTTGAAAGTATCTCCAAAGGTGGGTATTCGTAGGTTTGGGAAGAAAGGCAAATTGGCTCCAAGGTTTATTGGCCCGTTTGAGGTTTTGGGAAAGGTTGGACTTCTTGCGTATCGTCTTGCGTTACCGTCATCCTTAGACCGGTTGCACAGCGTTTTCCACGTTTCTATGCTTCGGAAGTATGTTCATGACCCGTCTCACATGTTACCGAGGATACCGGAGGATATTGAGCCCGATATGACTTATGAGGAACGACCGGTCCGGATCCTAGATTTTAAAGTTCAAGAGCTGAGGAGCAAAAGCATTTCATTGGTTAGAGTTCTTTGGAGGAATCATAATATCGAGGAGTCGACGTGGGAGCTCCGAGATGAGATTGAGAGGAAATTTCCGTGGCTTTTTGTTTAAGGTGAGTCTCGTTAAAATTCGGGTCGGATTTTCTTTAAGGGGGAGTGAATGTCACGACCCGAAATCTAGGCTCTATTTTATTAGTAATTAAATAATTATTATTTAATTATTTGCTTATTTATTTATTTAAATTATTATTTATTTAAATAATTATGTGTGCATTTTATGTGTTATAATAATTTATGCCTAGCATTTTAATCGAGTCATTTGGGTTAGTGTGGTATTGTTGGGTCTTAATTGTTAGTAGGGAGTGTAGCATTTGTGTTAGTAGAAGGGGAGGGGCCTAGATGTAACATTTTGAAATAATTTTCCCCTACTCCCCTCTCTTCCCTCACCTTCTCCCTCACTCTCTCCCTCTCCCAGCCATCTCTCTCCCTCTCTCTTGGTCTTGGGTAAGTTTTCTTCCTTTACTTCTCTTTTCATTTTCTTCTTCTTCCTCTCATAATCTCCCATTTCTTAAAACGTGAAATGTGTTTAGATCGTCGATAGGATCGCGTAGAACCAAAAAGAATTGAATTCCGTCAGCTTTGAGATTTATCAAGTAAGTTACTTTTCCCCCATTT
This sequence comes from Campanula takesimana, assembly GCA_026119855.1. Lineage (NCBI taxonomy): Eukaryota > Viridiplantae > Streptophyta > Magnoliopsida > Asterales > Campanulaceae > Campanula > Campanula takesimana. The sequence continues at coordinate 564,036 of JAOWBW010000271.1, read as the reverse complement.
TGATGCTAAAATGTTCATATCATGTTTAGATAATGCTTGATGTGTTATATTTGAAGTTTGGTTGGGTTTTGAATTTGTTTGGAATTTATTGAGTTTTTGGTTGAAAATGGTGAATTGATGAATGTTGGGTTTGATTCTTGATTTTGGTTGTTTTATAAGTCCTTTTAGACTTATAAGTTGTTTTGGTACATTAGTAAACTAGTTGGAAGGTTGGGTTTTTGGTTGAAAAGTGTTTTGGTATGAAAATGGAAGAACCCAGTTTGTTCTTCCCGATTTCCAGCGGTTCAGAAGATTGGGCGACCGCCCAAAAATGTCTGGGCGACCGCACATCTATCTGAAAGCTTTTGTTCTTGTTTGAGGGCTTGTTTGTGCGACCGCACAGTCCCTTTTGGGTGGCCGCACAGAACCCCTGAAAGTTTACATTTGTTAATTTTGTGTGATTGAAGAATGCGTTTTGGTCTAAGTCTTGGGTGTCCTTCTAGTTGACCTTAGTGAACATTGTAGTACACTTTAGTGATAGAATTGGGTCCTTTGTGATGAAGTTTGTGTTGGAAATTAATTAAGTATTAATTGAGATCATTGGAACACTTTAATTGTGCGTTGTTGGTATATTTCACTTTCTTGGTGACTTCTTGGTATGGTTTACCTTTGTGGTAATTTATTTGGATTGGTTCCCTACTTTGGAACCTTAAGTTGTTCATTCATGCTAAATTATTATTACTTAGCATTTAATTGGAAGCCCAGCTGGCATATTTTGTTGCATCGGGCGATGGAAAAGATTATAATGGCAAAGCCAAGTCCATTATAATGTTGACCATTGTTTTGCCCCCTTCTATACCCCTTTTCTAGATTGGCCTTGGAAAGGATAAGTTAGCTTCCTTTGTGAATGTATCTAGCTACCGGGCATGACTTTATGTCATGGTCCTTGTCCTTTGTGACACTTTTATGGTTATTGGTTCCGGTACCGGGGTTTTCTCTTCGGCTTTCATGCTATTATGAAGATGATGATTTGTTGATTATTGAAGCTGCGCAGCGATCCTTTATTTGGATGTTCCGGTTTGGAAAACCTTGCCTATATCCTTTGTTATGTGTTTATTTCCGCTGCTATCTGTTAAGTGATAAATGCTATGTGCTATGTGATATTTATTATTGCTTATTGTATATTGCATCATAGCATGTCATGTAGTTGCGTTAGTAACTTATTGAGATTTATCTCACCCCTTTCCTTTTATCTTTGTTTTTCCTTAACCCCCCCCCCCCAGGTGCTAAGGATTAGTCTCGCTGATCACGAGAAAGAGGTCGTCGAGTGTGGATCCATTCTTTTGGGGAAGGTTGTTATAGGTTGGTTTACATTATGTAAATTTGTAACCTTTTTGGGATAGTTGTACCAAACAATGACGTCATTAAGAATTGTATATTTGTATTTTGTCGGGCATAAACTTGTGGAAGTTTATGATAGTTGTAATTGGTTTTTATCAAACTTGGTTTTGTAAAACTTTGGATCATCACCTTTTGGTATCAAATGGAATTTTTAACTTCGGTATTTCACAGTTTTGGTTTTAAGTCGACGTCCAGATCGTGGTCTCGGGCCCGTGGGGTCCGAGGTCGCGACAGATGGTACCATGGTGGCGGCGAGGTTTTGCTCCAGCATGAGGCGATGGGCTAGGGAGGAGGTGAGTAGGGACCATAGTGAAATATGGGCTTGGGTTTGTTTGAGTTGAGTGAGGATAGGGTCTTCTTTGTCTAGGTCGGCTTGCTCGGGTTCCTTCCCAAAGATTTTCTTTGCACCCTTTGGGTCGGATTGGTACACTTGACCGGATCTTGTAAGGAGACAAACTTCTGCACATAGCTCTTCCAAAGACAATGGTGTGTCATGACAAGGGGGCGAAACTTCGGTCTTTTCGGCCTCCTCGAAGATTTCGGCCCAAGAAAGAGGTTGAGAGGGTTTGGGACTCTCTTCCTTTAGAGATTCGACTTCACTCACTAGTTCTTCTAAAGACAACAAGTAGCAAGAAGGTTCTTTATTATTAGTCATTGAAATACAACCCATCTCATCACAGTCCCCCACAACAGGCTCGGCCGGATCAGTGATCTCACTAAGTTCTACCATGAGTACATTGCTAGCTACATAATCTCTAGGGTCTTCGACAACTCCTTTGTGGATGAGCTCTTGCATGGCTTTCTTGAGTTCAAAGCATTCTTCGGTAGTGTGACCGGTGCACTTGTGGTAGTGGCAAAACTTTGACAAATCGCAACCAAGACGGGGGAGGTGTCCTTCTAAGGGTTCGAGAATTTCTAACGTCACCAATGCCATGAAGATATCCACCATCGTGATCCCTATCTTGTCAAAGGCATCCATGAGCTCTAGGATACTGATCTCGCATGTTTGCACCATATTCACCCCACCCCCATTGTTAGGAAGAGGGTTATTCACCACATTAGGACCCTTCGGCTTCTCAATCTTCTTGTCATTGTTCAACCCTTGAACTACGCGTTTCAGTTGAATACAACTATCCGTTGTGTGCCCGATGTGCTTGTGATACTTGCAGAACTTGGAGGCGTCCAAATCAGTTCTTGGGTAGGCGGGTTGGTAATTCTCTAAAGGCTTGATAAGACCTCTCTTGACTAACACGTCAAAGACCTTCCCCATGGGCATACCAAAATCATCAAAATGCTCCCTCTGTTGTGGAGCCCCATTCCTTGTTACAGCTTGGACATCTAGCGGGACCTCGTTCTGGACCATATTCACTTGGCCGACGGCCTCCTTTCCTCCCCTAGGAGGCGCAGGCGCAGTAGGAGCCTTGTAGCGGAAGGAGTTGTTGTTGTTGGTCTTTGGACTTTCCTTTGGCGGCACAATCCCAGTGAACCCTGCTTCGTACCTTACTCCGGCGTCAACCATTTCCCGCAAATCGGGGAAATAACCATTGCCGATGGCTGCTTTCATCTCAGGCAATAATCATTTGTAGAATATCTGTTTCTGTTCCTTTGCTTTTGGTGGGTATTGGACCTCGCACAACCGATGATTCCACCTCTTGTAAAAATCATAAATAGCCTCGCCGGACTTTTGCATAGTGTTCTCAAGATCCGTTCGATTCACATGCCAATCCAAGTTAGCTTGATACTTCTCAGAGAAAACGACACTAATTTGATCCCAAGTTTGCCTCTCGCTTGGTTCTAGCCCCAAGAACCAACGCAGAGATATACCATCCAAAGTGCTATGAAATACGCGAGCCATTTGTTCGTTGGTGCAGTCACGAGCCCTCATGGCCAACACATAACTATCCAAATGATTCTTAGGACACGAGTCACCATGAAACATTGCCACTTTAGGCATCTTGAAATCCTTGGGGAGAGCCCCCACTTGGCTAGGGTTGATTGTCTTGGTAGTCGGTGCACTTTGCTTGTCCACGGTCTCGATCAACTTGCGCATTTTCTCTGGCATGGCCGTGACCACAGGGTGATTGGAGATGTCGGGGATAGATTCTGACAGAATGACGGGAGGAGTAGTGGAAGTAGTAGCGGCGGCCATCCCAATACTCAGAGGCAACGAGGGTGCGGGTAGTTTGCTAGCAGAGAGGTAGCCACCAAGCAGTTCGGGGGAAGGTTCATAGACAACCTTGTTCTTGCTCATGGTAGTGAAACATTGTTGGGTGTAGAGAGAAGGAGGTGGAACATTGCGGTAGCTAGGGAATGGGAAGGTAGTGGCATTGGTGTTGGAGGGACAGTTGGTATTGACCTCTTCATCCTCGACATAAATGAAATTCTCACCATCGGGCACCAGTTTAGTTCCCTTTTATTGAATGTGACCCTTCAACTGTTGGTTCTGGTCTTCCAACATCTTGTTGCTTTCCTCGAGATTTTTGATCTTGGCTTCGAGACCGGCGAGGAAGTTCTGGAGGCTTGGGGGAATACCATTGAGAGTGGTCTCGGTGTTGAGTTCGGCGGCACTAGTAGGAGGAGCAGAGGCTGAAGCTGAAGCGGGAGTTGACATTGCTGATGACGAGACTGAGAACGTGGACGGGGTAGAAGCTTCACGTTGTAGTCGACCACCCGAACGGATCCAAATTTGCTTTGCTGAAAGGTTGAAGGGCAATGAAGCTTTAGGAGAGGGGGAAGGCTCATGCAAAGTATATTTTAATTTAGAAGAACATACATTATTTACATCCTAATTGGTTGGAAGGGGTACCCCTTTTTCGCAACTAGTTAAAAGACTACGATTAGTGGAGGCCATCACTACGTCTATAGACCCCTCGTTTTTCACCTGCATTGCACACCCCCAAACGGACAATTTGGGCGAGGGTCCTATAGGGCAAGCGGCTTCCACCAACCATCGGATCCTACGACTAACCCTTCCTTAAAGGCATTTAACGTGATGTCTATGTTGCATCCTACGCAAGTTAACGATGAGTGGAGATCTTGACAACAAACACTCATCTCACCATGGCACGTCCTTTGTAGGGAAATCAATTTTTTGTGCACTTTCTCTCAAAGATCTTGATTCATCATTGACTTGGGGATGACTCGACATAGACAACACATTAATTGACTATTAAGAAAAAGCTAGCCAAACCAACCGGTCAAAAGCTAGGCGTGTTACCTATACTAGTGTGGTAAAAGGTTCCCATCGTATACGGTGAGTGGAATAGACGAGTGACTCGAAAAGAGTGCGACAGTAGCGCACAAATTCCTGCACATCGAATACTCCGGGTAATGGGGACCTGTGCAGTGCTGACACGGACTGTGGTAGTGTGTGGTAAAAAACTAATTCTTTTTTTAGGGAGAAAAGAGAGAAGTTTTTAATGTTAGGATGATGCAATGCAATGCATGGGAGAGAGGGAGAGAGAGAGAGAGAGAGAGAATAATGTACAAGGGAGCATAGCAGAGTTTTGTTTGACCCTAATACTAAAGCGAAGATGACAAGGGTACATGGTACAAGGTACAAGGTACAAGTATTAACATGGCGGAGTGCGCGGGTGCATGTGTAAACATGGCAGGTGTGTGCGGGTGCATGTGTAAACATGGCAGGTGTGTGCATGTGTAAACATGGAAGGTGTGTGCATGTGTGAACATGGCAGGTGTGTGCATGTGTGAACATGGCAGGTGTGTGCATGTGTAAACATGGCAAGTGTGTGCATGTGTAAACATGGCAAGCATCATGATGTGACGAAAGTTAGACCCACTAAGTTTGAAAAAGTTTCAAAGCAGTTCCCCAGCAGAGTCGCCACTGTGAATACCCCTTTCAGATGAAGCGACGCATGGGAAGTATCTTGTGATTATTTTTATTTATAAAAGGAATATTCATAACGACATTAAAATTATGAGAGTCGCCACGCCGTTTTAATTAAAGCCAAAACATTGAAAAAAACATTTTTAGTGGGTTCGGGGGTCAAATTACAACAAGAGAAGAATATTGAACGTTATCACTCCTATTGCCCGAATTGATCGGTCTTTCTATCATGATGAATGTGTTAGTAGTGTGTTAGTGATTTAGACCGGATCCGAAGATTGCCTACGTTCCTCTCAATGTGAGAAGCTCAGGTCAACGTAGTTCGCAGAGAATTAGAATAGGCAGAAGAATCGGGATCATGCATAATGAGGGGGGAATTACCTAAAGATTAGGGTTTAGAAGTAGTTCCTAGATCTTCCTCGGGTTGATGAACCCTAGATCATCATCGGCTATGAAATAACATGTAATTATGAAGATTGCAACCCTAAATATAGCATAAATAAGGTTTTAATCTAAGAACATGATGAACATATGAAGAACATACTATGAACATATGAATGAACATGCAAAGCATATAAAGAAACTATGAATAAACATGAAAGAACATGAATATAAAAGATCTACATTAAAAATGATGCAAGAACATGAAGAAAAAGTTAGAAAACTTACCTATGTTGGCAAGAAATAAACCTTTGATCTCCTTGAGTGTTTGAATGCTTAATTAGGGAGAAAATTGTGTTTAAGAACTCCAAAATTCGGACTTAGAGCTCTCAAAATCGGGATCCTAAACCAATAAGCTGAGATTGGTTTATATAGTAAACTGAGGGGAAGATCTGACGGCTGAGATCATCCGGAGCAAGGTTGGCCGCCTGGCCATGACTTAAGCCGGTGACAAGAGTGGCCGCGTGGCCAAGGTCGACGCGCAGCAAGGTTGGCCGCGTGGCCAAGGATGCAGGCTGACGTGATTTTCAAGCTAGGGTTTTTGCATGGTTTTAAGGAAACCATTTATTACCTATTTCGATAGATTTTGTCATAAATGAGGTATTTCGGGAATCCGGGACAAGTCTTTGCAAGGTTTCTAATTCCTATAAAGTCCTTGTATTTTTGGGAAAGTCCTAATAAACTCATTTTCAGGCCGGGTACTAACACTATGGCAATCTCTTGATACTCCTAAGGATCTATTTCTTCCTTGACTTAGTAGGGGCTTGACCACGATCCGCCTTGTCATCCCTCTTCCTCTTGAACCAAGGTATCTCGAAATCGGGAGGAACATCAAGTTGACTGAACACCGAGGGAGTCAGTCTCGCAAACACATGAGGCCTATCCAGAGATTGGAATTTGCCGGGAAGTCCGTTCGCTCTCTTCTCGTAAAAGTCACTATCCAGAAAGTCCTGAGTGGCATCTACTCTGACATTAGAAGGATCCTCCTTAGATTCCTTCTTCCTCAAATCCAATCTAGGGTCGAATTGGTCCCCCAACAGAGAGCGGCGGATCTCATCAATACCCTAGACACTAGGACGGAGTTCCGAGAGAAACCAATTCAAGTATTTATCGGACAAATAGATGCTCCCTCTATCATGACGAAGATTGGTCCAACGATCCATGGTGGTGCCTTTCCCCCAAGCATGAGCCAAGCTCGTAGAGAACTCCGAGTCCATAAAAAAATGTCTCGAGGCCGTCCCCCTGACAAGAAAGTGTCCTGCTGTTGACCGAATTGCCGCATTACCCTCCGAGCAAAATAGAAAGAGGAGTCCCTCAAACCCGGAAGGACAACCCTGTCGTACCCAAGGGTATTAGCTACGAACCTCCTCACCTTCCAGAAGGATGGGCACCAAGCAATATCATTGGTCTCCGCTTTGGCAAAAAGATGAGCCCACTCCTCAATGCTGAGACCCTTCACTAACAGTCTCCGCCTATGGAAAGTATAAGGTGAAAACTCGATCGGAGAATCCAACAATTTGAAGTGTTCTCTAAGCCAAATGGCCAACAATAATGGACTTCCCCGAGTCATAGAGCCGGTTTGGTGTAAGTCATCAAGACAATAAAGGGTCTCCCCCAAGATAAGAGGGATTATATTGAAGGCCCGTCCTCTAGCTTGCAGAACGATGTCCACGAGCTCCGTGTCCGCCATGCCACACTTGCTCATAAAAAGCACGCTTCGAAATAAGCACAATGCCAAGAGGCAGCACTGGGAATCCACACCGTGACCACGAGTCACCCGACCTTTAAATCTCCTAGGCAAAGCATGGAGATCGACATAGCGGTTATGAATATTACTCTGTGCCTCGGGAAGGCCTATACTCAATAGATCCCTAAGAGACTCCGCCGGTACCTTGTCACAATTAGGAATCACAATCACCCCGTTCGATGGCATATCCAAGATAGCCGCCATCTCCTCTACGGTAGGGACCATCTCGTTAAGTGAAAAGTTGAAGAGGTGATGGATCCCAGAAGCGTGCAACTCCCTTTAAGAGGTCCCATTCTGGCTTTAGATTCTTCAAGGTGAAAAGAATCTTAAACCTGAACATCTCCACAAATCTCTCTTGGCGAGGTTTATTGAATGAGCGAAAGAATGTTGCTAAGTCATTCTTGTAGCGTTCTACTAATTCTGAGTCCAAAGAGAACTCATCAACAATTATTGATGAAGGGACGGAATTACTTAGGGCCATTGGGAGCAAAAGGTTGAGAATTCTACCCCAAAAGAAAGGTTCCCAGAACTGATTCAAGGCTGCATGGTATTCTAGGACGGACTAGAGGTGTTTATATACAAGTTTCGATACCAAATCCTCGAGGAAAAAGGAGAAACAGCCGCAGATTGAAAGAATGGCTCGTACGAGACATCGATGTCTCGTACGAGGCATCTCCCAGTTCAGAACAATAGAAACTCTGCTCAGATCTCAGGTTGCCCGACAAGTCAAAACATGTCTCAATCACCTCAGAAATTGACCCGAAACAGTTCACACATCATATATATATGGCCCAACGCGAATCCATCTCATAAAACTACCCCTCGGTTGACCAACTGGATATGAGTCAATACATTTAAACAGACAGAAATAAAACTAAAATTAACAAATATATTGTGTGTTAGAGTTAGGAAATAACTGTTGCATAGGTACAAGCCAAAGAAAAAATGTCTTCGCCTACGCCGAGGCAACAAATATAACGTCAACAAAAAGGGGAGAATGGGGATCCTATCTAGGATGTGTCGCCACTGCCACACTATCATCCGTCAGTCCGAGGCCTCTTCCCGCAAGAAGCTAGCTCCGCCGTCTGCTGAGCCAACCGTGCAAGTAGCCCCGCTATCTCTCTTTTCATCCTCTTGGCATAGTCCATGAACTGGGCAAGCCGTCCCCCGACCTCTCTATACTCAGCAATGGGCACCTGTTGAGAAGAAACAAATAAAGATATCAATATATTCAGATAAATGATAAACAAAGAGATGAAATGGTAGAATGATATGAAATGATGGAAGAAGGGTCATGAACCATACCATGGTTGCGTCAGCAGGAGGGACGAGTCCCTCAGGCATAATGTACTGCGCAGGAAGATCCTCGGTACTCTCTATCCCCTCAGCCACGCTGTAGGTAAATGAAGCTGGTCCAAGCTGTGGACGGAAAGGGACGTGGACAACTCCCTGGGCCTGAGCCTGATCACCCTCTATAATCAACTGGGGCATGAGACGATCAAGGAAGTATTGATAGTCAGCCTCCAAGGACATGTGGTCAAAAGCATCCTGACCGATAATGAGGTCCCCTCTCTCCTCCTCCGCGATGGCATAAGAATTAAGCATATGAGACGGCGGGTCCAAAGGGACAACGATGTCGAGTCTGCCACCACCCTGCTGGCGAGAGACTCTCTCTCCTAAATAGAAGTTTCCCCCTCCAAGGCCAATCATCAATAGCCTCATGCCAGCGAACCCATAAACATGGTCAATGCCCAAACTCCGCCATGCGAAAAAGTCAACAGCGGACTCAGGGACGGCTTTCCACCTATCAAAATACAGCCTCATGCGCTCCACCATCATGTCAGTCCCCTCGGCCTGCTTATCACGGATATCCCTGTTATCCCGGCGCCATCTCAAAGTTTCTGGGAACATGACAGTGTTGTCTTGAAGGTTGAAAGTAAAAAGACCAAATATTGCGTATCCCCAGGCCTGCAAAATAGGAGAAACATAAAAGATGTCAATACACAGTAGCTAAGATGAAAATGCTATCAAAATAAACTAGGTATGAAACAAAGGAGGAATACAGAAGAAGATGAGTATTATACCTCCCAGGCATGACTGTAGCCGCCTAAGACAGCGTTCGTCCGATCACGCGAACTCTCATCTATCGCCACATAGCAGTGGGCCAAGCTAGCAGAACCCCAACTAGCATCGGTAACATGATGCATATCTCTTAACACACTCAGAAGCATAAATAAAGCAGTTGACGCATGGTTAGCAAAAAGCGTCTCAGAAAAGGCCCACCACAGAAAGCCGCGGACAGCTGCAATACGGGTACCGGTCAAATGCATCTGAACAGCATTAACAGTCATGTAGGTATCGACCTTATCCCTCAAGGCCTTCAGAGGGACACCCTTGCCTAGGGTACGCACAGAGAAACCTAGAAAATGCATCATATCGTCCCTGCTAGGAGTAAAGTCCGCATCCACCTCAAGCGGCTCACCGATGATAGCAAGCCCAGTAATGGCATGGAAGTCAGTAGGGGTCATGGTAACCTCCCCCCACCGCATGTGCATGGTATGATTACTATCCCACCTGCGCTCCCGGATGGCCTGGAGCAAGTGCACATTCCTTCTCTCACCGACAAGGCCATCAAAGAAGGGTTTCAATCCGAGATTCTCGATCTCTTCCTTCATCTCGCCATTGAGAGTTTCCCACCTCTCGGCGACCACTCGTACGCTGCCTCTATAGTTATTGATCACCCTGAATGACTGCAAACAATAGAGACAAAAGAGACAAATGTCAGAAAAACGGTAAAATCCTCATTTAAGCATTTTACCCAAAAAGTCGCAGAATTGCCTAGAAGGACAGTAGAAATCATGTACTACCATACTACAATGATTTTCAGCACCAACAAGGGTGAAATTCTATCAAAAGATCAGCCATGCACGATAAACCGTAGCAGTGGTAATTCTAGGCAAAAAATTGGCGAGAGTCGAATTGCTAGAACACTAAATTGAGACATGCAACAACGAAATTGACAAGAAAACTCAATCAGAGGAAGATATCCTTACCCGCCTAGTCCGAACGGCGTGAGAAACGTGGTCCTCTGGGAACGGGCACAACTCATCCGTCACCCACACTTTACCCTTCATATGCCTACCAAAGAGGTGCTCTTTGTGGGAATGATGCACACCGGCCATTTGAAAAGGTTGGGGATCACTAAAAATTGGTGAAAACAAAGATTTTTAAGTGATAAAATCGCCTAGGGTCGAAAGCTCCCGAGAATGAAATAGGAAAAGTGATTTGAAAATCACTTTCAGCGCCTGATATGCCTCTGTTCTGTGCAAAAACAGAGAAGTCTCGTACGAGACATTGTTCCCTCGTACGAGGTATCCCCAGAAAAGTCTCAGAAAACTATGTTTTCTTGGGAAATTCCAGAAAAGCCCTGCTTTTAACAGAAAGGCCAGAAAAAGCCCTGCTTTAGACCAAGAGGTCGAATTTGAACCCCGTTCAAGGTGGAACATTGAGTCGTCAACAAATGGATATCTTCAAAATTGGAACAAGCAAAGTTGTTTCTCAGTACGAATTTATCCTCAACACGCATCCAAGATCATGGGTGAGCAATGAAATCTACATCAGCAAACTTTAAATCCCACGACTGTCATCAAGACGTAAGTTAATGGCACAGGATTTACGACTGGGTATCCCACGACTGTTATCAAGACGTAAGTTAATAACACAGGATCCCACCATTTCGAATCCCATAATTGCCATCAAGACGTATGTTAATGGCATATGATTCACTTTTCCAGCGAATAAGGCATCCTCGTTGGAAGGAGAAGCAAGGTCCGAGTAATTGGCGTATCCACATCCGGGTATCTCACGACTTTTGTCAAGACGTAAGTTAACAACATAGGATCCCACCATTTAGAGTCCCATAATTGTCATCAAGACGTAAGTTAATGGCATAGGATTCACTTTTCTGGCGGAAAGGCAGTCACATCAGAAAGAGAGGGGAGGTTCGAGTAATTGGCATCTCCAAACCCAGACTCCCATAATTGTCATCAAGACGTAAGTTAATGGCATAGGATTCACATTTTCCAACATAAGGTACAAACTTATTGGAAGGAGAAGCAAGGTCCGGGTAACTGGCATCTCCAAAATCGAAGGCAGTTCGTCATCAACAACAGGGCATGTTTAGAATTGGAGCCAAAGAGATTGGTTCCTCAGTATGGATTGCAACTGGAGACGGTTCATCATCAACAAAAGGGAGTATATTCAGAATTGGGTCAAAGATATTGATTCCTCAGTATGGGTACTCTCCAAACTCTAAGCTTTACTTATCGTAAGTATTGTTTTCAAAAATGATTTTCAAAATACCTTAAACCTCAGTTTTTGTGTATTTTTAGAGTCGAACTACGTTTGGTCTAATTTCTTTTCGAGGAATACGTAGGCATCTTTTTAGCACGACCATACCCCTAGTTCAAAATGTCATCTTTTCTATCGACGACGGTACTTCATCCATAAGTATCATCGCCGAGGGGCTCTGTAGACACCCCATTTTGGACGTTCATTTATAATCAAACTACTTCTGTGTCTCGCCTTTGATTTGGGTCAAAACTCATTAAGTTGGACATGTTTCGTTAAGTTTCTGACTGACTCTGTTAGTCAGGGGCCAAAATGAACATTAAAACTGCTGCAGAGGGCAAAAATGTGATTCCAGCACATGGATGTCTCGTACGAGGTATCCCCCCTTGACAGTCGGGTTTTGGTCAGTTTCCTTGTTGATCTTAACCCATTTTCTTAGCAAACACTCATGCAATCCGGGGGAAAATCCCATGGCCGATTCTAGAGTCCAAATATACCTCTGTGGGAATCAAATCTTGGATTCCCACCTCAACTTACCTTCTTGGCCAAAACCCTAGGTCCAAAACCCCTATAAATATAGTTGTTCTTGGCTACAATGACTAATGGTGAATTAACGATCAACTCTAGACCCCAAATCTGATCAAAGAATCTCTCATAATCAGTCCCTCTCTGATATCCACAAAATTTGGAAGATCAAGGCCTTTAGTCAAGGCCATCCATAGGATTCTTTAAGAAAACGCTTAGGTAAAATATTTGCTTCTATCTTCTCATCTCTTTCTTTGCTTTGAGGTAGTGTGATTCAATTAAAGGATCAGCCTAGAGCCTTTCCAATCCATGGATATGGTCTCGAAGCACATGATCCGACATCCCAAATAAATAAGAAATTATTTATTTATTTGTTTCTTTTCTTTTGGTACATGAATGCATGATTTTGAAACGATGATGATGATTTCTTAGAAAGTCCAATCCTAGATTGGGTGAATTGGGTGCTCCTTAACCTTCCCAATTCATAACTTAACCCCCGAATCTAGACATCTCGGTCCGTGTTCTGACAATAACATGCTGGCGACTCTCAAACCAACAAAAAGGTAAATCGAAGGATGAAAACGTGCCTCGAAAAAAAGGACAGAAAAAAACCTCGGGCGCAAACAGAACGCTATTGTGAAATTATCAATCTCTGTATTTCACTTGGAAAGAAGTTCTTTAATAAGGAATTAAACACTAATTTCCTTGCTGCTTTTGGATCAAGATACCTGCACAAATCTAGCGCCCTTGAAGACGCTGGAACTTTAGATGTATGGACTTTATGGAACCTTTATACAAATCTTAAGGTTTATGAGCTCAAACTTCAGCGCATCAGTGAAACTGAAGGAAAATCAAAATCCATTGCTATGGTGGCGCATAGAGAGGAAGCGCATGCGCCTGCGCCGGTTCAAGATGAGAAAAGTTCGGATCCTAATATTTCTACTTCTGAGCTATTAGATATGGATGATGAAGACTTCGCTTTATTTGTGAAGAGCTCCTCCAAAGTTCACGAGGAGCATTGATTCTAAAAGAAAAGAAGACCTTGTTTGTTTTAATTGCAGGAAACCAGGACACTTTGCTTCAAGCTGCCCAATTCCCAAATTTGAGTACATGCAGAAGAAGAGCAGCCATACTCCTATGTTCACTCCCAAATTCACTCGTCATAAGGGAATGGTTGCTGAAGAAGAATCACCATCAAATAAACAGAACACTTGGATTAAAACAGACTCAGACGAGAGCGATGAAGATTCTGATGATGGACTCGTTTTTTAGTGGCAAATGATGATGAAGTTGATACTTATGATTCTGATGATGATTACTCAAAGGATGTTCCTGATATGAATGTCTTGAATAAACCTATCAAAAAGTCTGCAGGTTTTCAAAAAGTGAAAAAGAAGAAAGGACCAACCATCGGCGAGCTCGTTGAACAAGGATTTCTCACTCCGGCTTAAAGCGATGGTGGATTGTTAATTTCTAGATGTGATCTGAGTGCTAGAAGCAAACTCAGAAAGAGTGAATATGTTAGACCTTAAGTTGCACCTATTCCAACAATCAATTATGATGAGGACATTGTAAAGCAAGAAAAGTTAATCAAAGAGGCTGAAAAGGTAATTAGTCATTTTAGTGATATGAAGGAAGCTTTAGCACTATCATGTGATGAAATTTCCCAGCTTAAAACCGAGAAATCTCTACTTAAATCTGAACTCACCCTCCTTAAGGAGCAGATAAAGAGCATGACTCCTCTTACTGTTAAAAACACTTATCTAACAGAACAAAACTCATTACTTAAAGTTCAAAACGATGAATTGGTTACTCAAATTACTGATCTTAAAAAGATTACAAATGAGTGGTCCAATTATCGTGTCACTATGGATGGTATCTTTGAGTCCCAAAAAGCCAGTGGTGATAAAAGTGGCTTGGGATTCACATCATCAACTAGTGACAACTTTAAGTGTGACGTTTGTGCTGAAAGAGACAGTGAATTTACAAATAGCAAACTCATGAAATTCCCAAGGAAAAACATTCTAATTCAATGGGTAAAGGACAGGAAAAAGTCAAAAGACAAACATTCCATTATGTCTACCCAACGAAACAATTTGGGAAAGCTAAAGAGAAGGAAGTAGCTACAGATGAATCATCCACTAGCAAAATCATTCTTGAAACAAGGCGCGCTCCTTCTCCGAGTGCACATTATACGCCTAAGAGCCACGCGCCTCACCGCCGTGCGCCTCCTAGCCCTATGCGCCCTCCAAGAAAAAGCGCTCCAAAATTTCAAAAGAAAGATTTTGTTAAGGCTGGCTCATCTGACCCAAAGAAGAATGCTATCCCAAAGAATGCCTTTTGAGATTCACTCCCAATGCCAAAGGACGTAAAAATCCTAAGGTCAAGCAAGAGTGGGTTGTCAAGAGTTGCTAACTCTAGGACCCGAAAAGGAATAAAGGGGACCTGCTTTAAATGTTTATATTTCAGGTTCTTTGCTTCATGGCTGGATCTTCAAAAGCTAAAATGTATGGATGGATTCTCGATAGTGGGTGTTCACAACACATGACTGGAGATGAATCCTTACTTGAAGATGTTCATGAAGAAAGAGGTCCCTCTATAACATTTGGTGATAACAAGAAAGGTTAAGTTATAGCATATGGAAAGCTCAAGAAAGACAAAGTGTGCATTGAAAGAGTCTCACTCGTTGAAGGGCTTAAGCACAATTTATTATCCATATCTCATTTCTGCTATAAAGGATTAGAATGCCATTTTACCTCAACTCAATGTCTTATCAAGAATGGAAAAACTGGAGCTACATTACTCACGGGATATCGTAAGACAAATATTTTCATTATTGATTTCCATAGTATGAACTCTAGTACTAATCTTTGTTTTGTAGCTAAAAGTGTGAGCGAAAATAGTTGGCTGTGGCACAAGCGATTAAGTCACTTGAACTTCAAGTATCTATCTAAACTCAACAGGAATAATCTTGTTAAAGGACTTCTCAAGGTTGCTGATCATCATGACAAGAAGTGTGCCGCATGTCAACTTGGAAAACAACCGAAGAAATCTTTCACCAGCAAGACAAATCCTTCAACTTCTAGATGTTTGCAACTGCTGCACATTGATCTATCTGGACCAGTCACCACCGCAAGTATTAGAAGAAACAAGTATACTCTAGTTGTGGTGGATGATTATTCAAGATATACATGGGTGGAAATGATGATTACAAAAGACGATTGTTATGACATTTTGACCACTTTATTTAGACTACTCCAAATCCAAAAAGAAGATGACACCGTTAGTGTTCGATCCGACAATGGAACAGAATTTAAGAACAATGGTGTTGCTCGATATTGCGACGATCGTGGGATAGATCATAACTTTTCAACCGCTGGTGTTCCTCAACAAAATGGCGTTGTGGAAAGAAAGAATAGGACGTTGATTGAAGCAGGAAAGATGATGATAGCTGAAGCTAAATTGCCTAAGTACTTTTGGGAAGAAGCTATCAACACAACATGTTTTACTCAGAATCGTTCACTCATCAACAAACTTCACAACAAGACTCCGTATGAACTTTGGCGTGGTAGAACTCCCAACATTGCATTCTTCAAGATCTTTGGTTGCAAATGTTATATCCTCTTCAACGGAAATGAACATAGAGGTAAATTCGATGCCAAAGACGACGAAGGTATTTTTGTTGGGTATGCCAAACATTCTAAAGCGTTTCGCGTTTTTAATAGATCTACATTTGTGATAGTTGAATCTGTACATGTTATATTTGATGAACATTATCTCCTTGAGCCACATTTGGCTCCAAATGTTGCTGATGATTCTGTTGAGTTAAATGAAACAGGTGCTCATATTCATGTTGGGCCTACACAAGATCAGAATCTATCAACTCAAGGAAATCCATTTACATCAGTTGCTCCTAACTCAATCTATGGCGCGCTTGGTGAATCTTCAGTTGCGCCTTCCTTGAATGAAGCGCCTCTTGATTCCTCTCACGCGCCTATATCAACTGCTGCATCTGTTGTTAATCCAAGTTTTAATTCTGAACCTGTTCAACCCCCTAATTTTAATGATTAAGCTGGTGAAGATGTACCAATTGAAGACCTTCAAGTTACTTCAACCCAACCTAACTTACCTCCCGAAATTCGTGAAGTTAGAGGTCACCCAATCAATAATATCATTGGTGATCTACATGTTGGTGTTCGTACAAAGAGAGCTACAAACTTTGATGCTTACAGTGCATTTATCTCTCAAATTGAACCAAAGAAGGCTGATGAAGCGCTCCAATATCCTAATTGGGTTGTTGCAATGCAAGAAGAACTCAATCAATTTGAACGATGTAAGGTTTGGACTCTTGTTCCAAGACCACATGATCAAGGAGTGATTGGTACGAAATGGGTCTTCAGAAATAAGATGGATAAGAATGGAACCATCACAAGAAACAAAGCAAGGTTGGTTGCACAAGGCTATAGGTAAGAAGAAGGAGTTGACTACGATGAAACTTTTGTGCCCGTAGCAAGACTTGAAGCTATTAGACTCTTTCTAGCTTACGCCGCTCACAAGAACTTCAAGTTATATCAAATGGATGTAAAGAGCGCGTTTCTAAATGGTGAACTCCAAGAACAAGTCTACGTAGTTCAACCACTTGGGTTTAAAGATTCACAATTTCCAAATCATGTGTACAAACTTCAGAAAGCTTTGTATGGGCTCAAGCAAGCGCCAAGAGCATGGTATGATACACTATCCAAGTTTCTCATGGAGAAAGGCTTCACTCGCAGTAAAATCGATACAACCCTTTTCATTACCAAACATAATGGTCATAAATTACTTGTTCAAATTTATGTCGATGATATTATATTTGGTTCTACTAATAAATTGTTGTGCAAGCTCTTTGAGAAACTAATGAAGAGCAAGTTTGAAATGAGCATGATGGGAGAACTCACATTCTTTCTCGGGCTTCAAATCAAGCAAATGAATGAAGGCATTTTTTTCAATCAAGCCAAATATACAAGGGATCTAATCAGAAAGTTTGGACTTGAGAATGCTAAAGCATACGACACTCCAATGGCTACCGGCAACAAACTCGACAAGGATTTAAAAGGTAAACGTGTTGATCAAACTCTTTACTGAGGTATGATTGGCTCACTCCTTTATCTTACTGCTAGTAGGCCCGATATTATGTTTAGTGTTTGTGTTTGCGCTCGTTATCAATCTGACCCTAGAGAAGCGCACTTAATTGCTATGAAACATATTATAAGATATCTCTCTGGTACTGTTAACCTTAGACTTTGGTACACCAAAGATTCAAATTTTAAACTTATAGGTTATTCAGATGCGGATTATGCAGCGTGCACGATTGATAGGAAAAGCATAAGTGGCACTTGTCATTTCCTCGGATATCGACTTGTGTCATGGGAAAGTAAGAAACAAGCTTCATTATCTGTCTCAACAACCGAAGCTGAATATGTCACTGCGAGAAGTTGTTGCTGTCAGATTCTATGGGGGAAGCAACAATTGGTGGACTATGATATAATCGAAGAAAATTGTCCAATCTACTGCGATAATACATCAACAATTGCGGTTTCTGAAAATCCCGTCATGCACTCCAAAACCAAGCACATCGACATCAAATATCACTTCCTCAAAGACCACGTGGAGAAAGGCAATATTCATTTGAAACACGTGGGAACCGACTTTCAAATCACCAACATTCTAACGAAAGCACTTGACGCGAAACGGTTCATGTTTTTGAGAGGTGATATGGGTTTGCTTGAACTCAACTAATTCAATATAGTTTTGTAACTACTAATGTTTTTATGTCTGTTGAGTTATGTATATCCTAGGTTCAAAAGTTAAGTCACTTTCATTGTTTCAAGGAAACTATCATGCGCCTGTTATGCGCCTCACTCACATCTCTGTGCGCCCCACTCTCATAGCGCTCTTAGTTTATCACGCGCCTTATTCATTTTGCGCGCCCTCGATGAGTTATGCGCCTCCCATGCGCCTAATAAATGATTACGGCTCAATCAATGCTCATATTAAATTTTTCAATAATTGAACGTATTTAATTTGTCACAAGTACCAGGTAAGTTACTTATTATCATTTATTATGGAGAATCTTTGTCTTTTGACATTCCATAATTGTTCAAGGGTACTTGTGCAATTAATTTTTCCCTCATTTTACGTTTTTCAAAAATTTTATTTTCTGGGGATATATTTCTTGCATCCCAAACTTACACCAAAACAGATGTTTTTGAGGTTTGTGCAAAAATTTGGTCATAATTGTTCATACACTTAAAAGGGAAGTGGAACAATTTTCTTTACCCAACATGTCACATCAATGTACTTTGGGTCATTCAGTACTTAATGAGCCGTCATTTTTAAAACCCTCACCATTAATGCACTGTACTTATTTATGATACACCATAAATACCCATCTTTTCAACTTCAATTTTTTTCATATACCCTAACATATATATATTGACTCTACCCCTTCCCATTTCCTTTTTTAATCATTACCTCTCTCTCTCTCAGTCTCTGTCTCTCTCTCTTCTATATATGTATATTAATGGGTCCTAAGAAAGCTTCTAAAGCTCCTCAAGATGAAATGGTATGATTCTCTAATCTTAAACTCCTTTAATTTCTGAATATTTCATGTTTTTCGTAATTTTTTTTGGGTTTCGGGTTATTCTCAACCAAAAATTACTTTTCTTCTAATTTTACTTGTTTCGGTTGTCCGTTTTCAAAATCGTTTGTTAGGTTTTGTTCGTTTTGTGATTTAGAATCTATTAAACTAAACTTTTCAACGATCAATTCGTTATATTTTGCGAATCTGAAGATTTTCCATTTTTGGACTTTTCGAAATTCCGGATCTTTGAATCCATTTTCTGGAGTCGTTGTTGTTTTGTTCTTGTTTTGGTTTACATTTTCATGATCCTTGTGTTCATGCGGTTGTTTTGACATATTGTTTGTTTGATTTAGTGGACTTTCTTGATTTTCGTGTTCTTGGTGTTCTTCGAGCACTCAAGACATGTTCTTCGTGTTCTTCGATATTTTTGCAAGGCTTGGATCTCATGATTTTCAAAAACTTGTTTTTCGAAAATTTCATGTTTTGATTATTAATTCTTGCATATGTATGTTTTGCATGTGTTTGTGTGTTTTTGTGTGTTTTTATGCTAAGTCTAAATTTTTCACATACTATGCGCCTACATACATCTTTATGCGCCTAATCTTTTTATGCGCCTGTAGATACCCCGGGGGAAACCACGGCTTTGGCTAGAGCGCATGAGTTATCCTAGGATGTCTAACTTGTTTTTAGAGTCGCCACTTATTTTTTGAGGAACATAAGAAAAACCTATTGATAATAGCCTAAGTTTGATTACGAAAACAAAGATTCTTTGTTTTGAGGTTCGGGGGTTAGGTTACGAGATGGGAAGTACCGAAACACCCATCTCGCCCAACTAAAGTTGGTCTTGCTTGATCAAAATCTACATGAATGATAAACGTTCTTCTTCTTCTTCTTTAAATCATAAAAAAGGGGTTTTGAAATAGAGTTTGGAATGTAGGAGATAACTCTTTAACCGACCTCAATGAGATGAGGTGATCATTAGAGTCATGTCCCAAAATGATTTGGGTGATTGCACTTTGATAAAACAAAAGGAAATAGAAAAGAGATGAAGTTAAGAAAAGGAAAGAAATAACTTTACCTAGACTTCAAGAGACTTTAAACACTTCTTGATGAATTCTTTGGAGAAATCCTTTGGAAATGCTTTGTAAGTAGGAAATTTGGTTTCTTATTGAAATGTGAGATTGAGAGCCAAAGGTCCCAAGGTCCTTGAAAATGGAGGTAAAGGGGGGTTTTTATAGGTGAAAGAGAGATGTTTTTGGTGCCAAAACTCAGTCACCAAGAAATCTTTCCCGGGCAAAATCCTGTAAATTGAGAAAGGGAGAGAATCCTGGCCAGAAATCTGTAACTGACGCCCAGAGGCGCGTGCTTCCTGCTTTGGGGGCAGGAGGCGCGCGCGTCTGGATCCTCCTGTCGGAGGCGCGCGACTCAGAGAAGGCGATTTTGACAGAATGGACTAGAAAGTCAGCCCTATCATTCAGTTTAGTCCCTGGACTTAACGAAGTCAGTTAGGAATTTAACGGAAGTGACAGAAACTAACGAGAAACACTTAAAATGGGGAGAAACACAAGATCAAATGTGCAATCGGGGTGAGCGGTCCAAGGCGGGGTGTCTACAGAGCCCCTCGGCGACGTGGATTGCAAAACAAAATGCGTCGACGAAAGTTAAAAACACCCGCCGAGGACATCACCAAGAAAAAGCAAAGACTCGATGAAAGCAGGAATTTGAAATTGCGAGAGATAGTGGTGCGTTCCCTGTGTGAGCGGCTTTTGTTGATAGAGGGGGTGGCATGATCCGTTAGGTGAACCTGCCGGCTGAATATGTTGAATGAGGCCATTAGTGAACCTTTGAACGAGGCCGTTAGTGAACCTTTGGAGAGGCCGTTAGTGAACCTTTGAGGAGGCCGTTAGTGAACCTTTGAGGACGAATCCGTTAGTGAAATCCATTGATGAGGCCGTTAGTGAACCCTTGAATGAGGCCGTTAATGAACCTTTGTAGAGGCCGTTGGTGAACCTTTGGAGAGGTCGTTAGTGAACCTTTGAAGAGGCCGTTAGTGAACCTTTGTAGAGGCCGTTGGTGAACCTTTGTAGAGGCCGTTGGTGAACCTTTGGAGGAGGCCGTTAGTGAACCTTTGGAGAGGCCGTTGGTGAAACTTTGGAGAGGCCGTTAGTGAACCTTTGAAGAGGCCATTAGTGAACCTTTGTTGACGAATCTGTTAGTGAAATTCGTTGATGAAATATTGCTTTGAAGTCGCGTGCCACTTGGAGTCACACTTGACTTTTTGACTTGTGGGGTGCGGGCATAGTTGACCGCGACCAGAAGAATATTCCTGCTGGGGATGAAATGTTGAGATTGACTCTTGAGGGGGTATGGTACCCGTGACAGAACTTAGGGAGTTCGGAATCCGTGGGGAAACATTGATGCTGTGCATGGATTCTTGCATGGGAGACTGCTTCTGAACCTGCCTGATGATGGGAAGAGCGCGCGTCTGGACATCGTTGTGGGATGAGCGCGCCTCGGATGAGTATGTCGGGGGGCGCGTGCCTGGTGCATAAGTTCAGCATATTTAAACAGACGGTTCACTGTTTTCGGCGAGTTTTCAAAATTTTGAAGAACCCTCCAAATTCCAAACCAAATTTTCGCGGAGAAATCACCCCAAAATAATTTCTTGCTGCTCTAGGATCAATTCCGTCACAGAAACGATGTCGGATCGTCAACAATCTCCTCCGTTCAAGATGCCACAGGGCGAGGAGCCCGAAATTGGGGTTGAAGCTATGAACCCGAGCTTGCTTACCTTCCGGCCTCATACCCATATTTCTCATTTCGTGACTTCGGGTTTGGTAAGAATGCCTCACCTTTCTTGTCGATTTCGGATTTCATGAAGTTCCGTTTTTTACCCGAAATATTATTGCAGCAGCTTTATTGATCATTCCTTGCATGTTGTTTGTTGCTGCTGATTTGTTGTAAGAAACATGTTGGGGCGCCCATTTTCATGTTCACACACTTGCTTGCACATTGCTCTGCCATTGAAATCTTTGTGTCGAATTCATCCGTTTTCTAGCAGTCATGCTGATGAAATTTTCGTTGTTCTTTCTTTCCTTTCAGGAGTGGACCCGTCTGGCAGAGATTCGTGGTGGGGCTCATGGGCCCATCTCTATATGGAAGAGGTTGCCTGAGAATGTTCGGGCCCAGGTTACAGGGACTCATTTTGGTCTTTTTGTCACCAACCTCCCATCTTTGAAGAATGACCCCGATGTGGTCCAGGCATTGAGGGAAAGATGGTGGGACACCACCCATACCTTCCATTTACCCATGGGCGAGGTGACTATGACGCCTACCGATTTTACAGCTTTGACGGGCTTGCTGTTCATAGGGATGCCAGTCCCTTTTGGTTTGAGAGGGCTGTTCGGACTCCAGACGAGTTACTGGCTTTGGTTGACTGCCGGTTCGAGGTCAAGAATTCTCGAGTGATATGGGGGCGAATCCGGGCCTATTTCGGCATCTTAATGGTTGAGGCTCGAGGTGTTACTGCTGATCGGGTCGATGCCATGGCCCGTTGCTTTATTTGGTACCTGTTATCCCATACTCTGTTTGCCAACGGGGGATCTTCGGCCTCTTTGGCTCTGCTCGACTTGTTAGTGGATCTGGACCAGATCGGCCAGTATAACTGGGGCGCAGCGGGCTTAGCTGCTTGTTATCACGGCATGTATTTGACCAGCCGCTCGACTACTAGCTCGGTTACGGGCTTCAGCTTGCTCTGGGAGGTATACCACTTACTGTCCCTTTTATATTCTCATTGCCTTGGTCATAACTGCCTTTTTCGTTGACTGTCATTGACTTTGCTTCTGCCTCTTGTCTATAGCTCTGGGCCTTTGCTATCCTGAATCTGAGGGATTTCAAGATTGATAAGGAAGGCCAGCCCCAGTATCCGGACTGCGCACGGTGGGCGTACAAGAAGAGGAATGTGAAGACTGGTACGAACCCCATTAGTCTTACTTCGGCCCGACGGCATTTGGACACCTTGAGGTCTGAGTCTGTTGCCTTCTCTTTGTATCCGTGGAGATCAGTTCAGCACTGGTTTGAGCATACTCTTATTCCTACCCGTTCTCAGCTTTTGATGAGTTCGGGTGAGTGCATGGCTCTGTATTTGGGAGACAGAGTGTTCTGGCAGCATGGTATCCAGGTGACACACTTTTACACCCCCCTCGTCCTGCAGTTCTAGACGTTCCTCCTTTCTGCCCTCGTAATTGGAGGTCACTTTCAGAGGCCGATCGCGCGGCATACATGGCAGGGATTGATGCCGTCCCTCACATTCACTTGGATCAGGATTATGGCCTCTTCAGGGAGAATAACTTGATGCAAGGCTTCATGTTTGCTGATCCGAGGAGATCACAGGCTGCTCCTACGACCTCCGCTCGGTTTTATACTACCGGTGCCGGGTATTGCTTTGATCCTCCTTTGCCTCCTTCCTACTACACTTATTCAAACTTCGGGGTCTTTGAGGAGCAGAGGGAGATTGTTACTGAGGACATGTCACCAGAGAGAGAGCCTCCTGCTCAGGCTGCTGTGGTATGTTTTTCTGACCATCTTTGCATTTCTCAGTTCCAGTCTTGTTTTTCTGTCCCTGATGCAATTTTCTTTTCTGCCCCCCGTTGTAACAGGTACCGGTAGCTGCTTATAGGCACTTGGGTAGACAGAACAAGGGATGAGGAGGAGACTGCGTCAGCTGGAGGAGAAAGTACTAGAGCTGTGCAGGGACATTGCCGACATGACTAGAGAGGCTGCTGGTGCTGTCTCTGGTGCTGCGAGAGGAGCTGCCCGAGGTGCTCGGGGCATGGGACGAGGCTGCAGGGATACTGCACTGGACATTGATGAGGCTGTCTCTTCGGCGAGGCAGTCACTGAGCAGTAGTCTGAGCCGCGGAGGTAGCCATAGTAGGAGTCTGAGCCGAGGAGGTAGCCAGAGCCGGGGTGGCGCTAGTTCATCAGGGAGAGCTGCCAAGAGGACCCGGCATGATGTTGTGGTTGAGACATCTGAGGAGGAAGAATCTATTGATGATGATGATGATGATGACGAGGATGATGATGATGATGAGGAGACCGAGAGCGGCAGCAGGGGGTGAGCACAGTGCTGGTGATGATGTGCCCGAGCTGTTGTGGCTGAGAGGATGAGGGATTGAAACACCTTTACTTTTGCCTGTAATAATATTTAACATGTATTTACAATCCTAGTTATCTTACTACTCATTTTATGTTTTATTAGCGACTCGATCTTAGATGTCGACCCTTTACAAACAAATGTGTGCCCAAATGTGTTCATCATGGTTGCTTGAACTCATTTTCTGTGGTGGGATTTGATTTTGCTGCAGTTTGGATATGTTGAAGTGCTTGGGTTCTGTTCTGAACTGATAAGTGCTATTTCTGTCTGAATTGCTGTCAAAGGCGCACGCGTTGGGCCTTGCTTATGGGAGGCGCGCGCGTTGTGAAGCCTTGGTTGGAGGCGCGCGCTTCTGGCCTACTGAATTACAGCCCCTTTCTTTTTCTGATCAGAATGTTCCAACAGCTATAATTTTGAACCATTTTCGACCAGAATGGTCACACAGCATTCTTCTGCGAACACTTTCTCCTCCTAAACCACAAAATTCTTGTCATAATGGCCCCAATGACTTTCTCTTTGGAAATCAAGGTTTCTGTCCCCGAGGGTGAGAAGTCCGTTCCAATGGTGAACGCCGTTCCAGCTGTGGGGTCCGTCTCGATGGTGGAGAAGCGTCCGAGAATTTTTGACCGTTCGGGAAGGCCCAATGACGATGTTGTTGACCCCGTGAGACCGGTGGTTCATGTGCGGGACTATAGACCCTGTCATTTTCCCAAGAAGAAGAAAGGTAAGGGAAATTCCTCCCATGTGTGGAAGCGTCCCATGGTTGTCCCCGCTAAGGCTCCGCTTGATAAGGGCAAAGGGAAAGCGATTGATG
The DNA here is from genome assembly GCA_026119855.1 of Campanula takesimana. Taxonomy (NCBI): domain Eukaryota; kingdom Viridiplantae; phylum Streptophyta; class Magnoliopsida; order Asterales; family Campanulaceae; genus Campanula; species Campanula takesimana. The sequence continues at coordinate 539,156 of JAOWBW010000271.1, read as the reverse complement.
AAGCTCCGTCCCGTCTTAGCGTTTTCTCCCGTCTTGGCGGTCCCATGAATGTTCCGTCCCTATCCAAGAAGACTAAAGGGCATAACAAGAAGCAATGGGTTCCCAAACCTAAGAAAGATTAGATTTTTCTTTGTACCCCAAGAGATTGCAATTAAATTAGACCACTTTGTTTTAGGATTTAATGTTTTGATGTCTTTTGTTGCTCAATAAATCCGTTGTAATGGCTTGAATAACTTATTGGATGAATAAAAATTGCATCTTGTTATTTGAAGTGAATTGGGTATTTTTGATATGTTTTAGACCTCACCCGAAGGTTGCCTACGTTCCTCCAGTTGGGAGGCTCAGGTCTCCGTAGTTCAAACAAACAAAGACCATTTTTTTTTTGTGCACCCTGTTTTTTGCCTAGACCGCCCTTTCGGGTTTTCAATCTAGCAGGCTTCTTTTTTGTACGTGCTCTAATTTTTGCCTAGGCCACCCATGCGGGTTTTCAACCTGGCGAGCGATTTTTTTTTTTTTTTTTTTTTTTTTTTTTTTATGGTCTTTGTTTATTAAGCATAGAACATCTTGAGCTTGTCGAGGTTGACCTCCTTTGGAAGCTGGTCACCATCTAAATCCACGAGTCGGACTACACCGCCGCTTAGTATATTTTTGATCACGTACGGACCGATCCATCGGGGTCCCCATTTCCCCAGGGGATTCATGGCATTAGGAGGATGTTATCTTAAGACCAAATCTCCCACATTGATGTTTCGAGGCTTCACCTTTTTGTTGAAAGCTCTTGCCATCCTTTGCTGATACGCCCTTGTGTGTTCGAGTGCTCTTAGCCTTTTCTCGTCGAGTAAGGCTAGCTGTTCATATCGACTTTGCATCCAGTCGACCTCGTTGACTTGATTCTCGAGGAGGACCCGTAGAGATGGGACTTCAAGTTCTATTGGGAGTACGGCTTCAGAACCATAGACTAATGCATAAGGAGTTTTTCCTGTTGCTGACCGTATTGATGTGCGGTAGCCCCACAATGCTAATGGTAGCTTCTCGGGCCAATCCCTTCCTGTTGAGGCCATTTTCTTGACGATGGTCTCGATGGTCTTATTTGCTGCTTCAACCCCGCCATTTGCTTGGGGATGGTAAGGAGATGACTTGTGCTTGGTGATCTTGTATTCTACCAAAAGTGCATCCATTTCCTTTTCAAAGTGAGAGCCGTTGTCGGAAATGATTTCATGAGGCACACCGTATCGGCACATGATATTAATCTTTACAAATTCGGCCACTTTCTTGGCGTTGAGGGTCCGATAGGATTGTTCTTCGACCCACTTTGTGAAGTAGTCGACGGCCACTAGGACGAATGACTGCCCATTGCTTCCGGCAGGATGGACTTTACCGATGATGTCTATCCCCCAACAAGAGAAAGGCCAAGGTGTGACCATGTTGTAAAGTTGTGAGGGTGGAGCATATTGCAGATTAGCATGGAATTGGCACTTGGCACACCTTTTGACTTTCTCGATACAGTCTCATTCCATAGTGCTCCAATAGTAACCAATGCAGAGTATCTTCTTGGATAGCATAAACCCATTCATGTGGGGTCCATACTCTCCTTCGTGCACTTCACACATTATCTCTTGAGCTTCGGCCTCATTGGCGCATAAGAGATTGATCCCATCGTGGTGCCTTTTGTAGACTCGGTCCCCAATCAGTACGTACCGAGAGGCTAGCCTTTGCAGAGCCGCTTGAGACTTCTTATTGCTATTCTCAGGATAAGTCCCATCTTTGAGGAAATTCATGATATCCGAATACCAAGGAGAGTTTGTTTGAACCTCGTTGATCTCGATACTCATGTAGTACGCCGGACTGTTCCTTCGGGCAATTTTGAAGGGTCTCACCATTTTCCATTTGGGCATTTCGACTAATGAAGCTATGGTGGCCAGTGCATCGGCGAAGCGATTTTTATCCCTTGGCAGGTAGTTGAAGGTGATCTCTTGGAATTGTTCAACCAATTCTTCAAGGTGCTGACCATACTGTTGGAGGTTGGATTCGCCATTTACCCGATTGCTGATTGATAAGAAGCAAAGAGTCGCCGAATACTTCTAGTTCCGTGACGCTTCTTTCGAGAGCTTCTTCGAGCCCTGCTATGCATGCTTCGTACTCGGCAATGTTGTTGGTAGCTTCGAATTCCAGACGGATGGCAATGGGAGTGTAGATGTCTTTTGGATCGACAAGCAATACTCCTATACCAAAACCGTGTTTATTGGCGGCGCCATCGAAAAAAAGTTGCAACTTATTTCCTCGGTTGCAGTACAAATTAAATGCTCGTCGGTGAACTGTACGTCTTCCCCTTCACTTCGTCACACGGGAATTCGGCAAGCTGGTCACTGAACACTTTCCCCCTGACAGATTTTAGTGTGACGTAAGTGATATCGTAGCCGGCGAGCATGAAGTACCATTTGGCTATTCTTGTTGACATGAAAGTCTTCTCGAAGATGTAGCGGAGCGGGTCCACCTTTGCTACTAACTTGATCGGAAAAGCTTCCATATAGTGTTTGAGCTTTTGAGTAACCCAAACCAATGCTGCACATGACTTCTCTAAGACAGAGTAGTTCTTTTCGCCTCCTTGGAATCGGCGACTGACAAAATAAATGGCATTCTCCTTTGTGGACTCTCGTTGCTCTTGTGCTAACATAGCCCCTAGGGCTTCATCATTGACAGTGAGATAGAGCAAAAGAGGCTTCTCCTTGTGTGGCGGAACTAGAACAGGAGGGCACGTCAAGTAATGCTTCACTTGGTCGAAGGCTTCTTGGCACGCGTCGGTCCATTCTAGAGCCACATTCTTCTTAAGTAGCTTGAAGATTGGATCGCACATGGAAGTGAGTTGGTGCACAAACCGACTGATGTATTGCAGTCTGCCCATGAAACCTTTGATCTCTTTCTGCGTCTTTGGAGGAGGCATGTCAATGATTGCCTTGATTTTGGAAGGATCTACTTCAATTCCCCTTTCAGTGACCATATAACCAAGGACTTTGCCTTGGATAACCCCGAACGTGCACTTTGCAGGGTTGAGCCTCATCTTGTGTTGACGAAGCCTTTCGAAGAACTTGCGGAGATCGATTAAATGTTGACCATCGGTCCCTTTGGAGTGAATGATCATGTCGTCCACATAGACCTCTATTTCTTTGTGAATCATATCGTGGAACAAGTCTGTCACGGATCTTTGGTAGGAAGCCCCAGCGTTTCTTAACCCAAATGGCATGACTGTGTAGCAAAAGGTACCCCACGGTGTTGTGAAGGCTGTCTTATGTTGATCTTCCTCGGCCATGAGAATCTGATTGTACCCAGCGAACCCATCCACGAATGAGCGAACCTCGTAGGCAGCAGTGGAGTTGACCAGCATGTCGATGTTCGGGAGTGGAAAATCGTCTTTCGGGGAAGCTTTGTTCAAATCCCAGAAGTCCACACAAACTCGAACCTTGCCGTTTGCCTTTCTGACTGTCACGATGTTGGCTAACCATGCCGGATACTCGATAACCTTGATGAAACCCACACTGAGGAGCTTCTCGATCTCTTCTTTGACTTGCAGAGACCATTCTGGCTTGATCTTTCTGAGCTTCTGTTTTACCGGCTTGGCATCTTCTCTGATCGGAATTCTGTGCTCCGCTACCTTTCTGTCCAAAACCGGCATGTCTTTGTATGACCATGCGAACACATCCACGAACTCCGTAGTAGTGCAGTCAATCTGTCTCTGTCGTCCCCCTTGAAGAAGCTTCCGATCTTAGTTTCCCTTGGCTCTTCGTCGGTACCCAGATTAATAACATGCAATTCTTCGTCAGCCCCTGGACCATTTTCACCACGACTACGGACCTGTTGAGCAAGTTCATTTAAGTATGTTGTGTTTTCGTGGTCTATTTCATCATAATTTGAATCGTTATTAACTTGTTCATTAAGTTCATTATTAGTTAATTCATCATTTATGATATTTGCAATCTCAGGGTACTCGGAATATCAATTTTTCATTAGCAAAGAAAGGAAACACACGCTCGGCTATGGCCTCCATATCCTCTTGGGTGAGGGTATTAGAGACACTCTCGGACTCGAAAGTAAGTGTGAGCCGCTCTTCCTTTGTTGCTGTGCGGGGTATGCAACCCATTTCTTGGACTAAGAATTCCTCGGATACCACGGGCCCTTTCGTAGAATACCAATTGTTGATCGTCTCGGAGCTTGGCGGGATCTCACTGATAGTCTCATTCATGGTGACGGTGTCATGGATGGCGTTGACTTGGCATTCATTCATTATGGCAAGCTCTTCTAACATGGAGGCTAAATCTGTCGGTTCTTCCCCTACGATGATTTCTGTCTCGGACTCTATAGTCACATTCCTTCCCCACCATTCACGGGGCGACATGGGAGTTGGTTCCCTTTCAGATTTCTGGATCTCACAATCGGAGAAGATTTCGAGACCGGGCTTTTTGACACCCTTATTGTTAACCCATGGCTCGGGAAAGATCATGTATGGAACGTCTTCCCCTTGGCGGACAAAATAGCCATTCAACGTCTTGCGGTAAGGGCTTAGATTAGGGACCTCATAACGACGGCCTTCTTTACGAGCTCGGGCCTTTTCATTCTTGATCGTTTACTCTTGTTTCAAGTCTTCTCTGGAAGACTCGTACCCCAAACCGAACGTGTTCTTGACAAATGGGACTTGCACAGGATGTAGGATTCCTTGTTGATATTTCCCTAAGCCTAAACCAAGGAAGTAGTCCATATTCCTCATCATGCGGAGGACTTTGTGATTACTGGGGTCCATGATACGTTTCCCCCTTCTTTGTCAATGGCGTTGATTGAGACGCCGGAGAGAGTGGAGTCTGGTAAACCATGCTGAACTTGGTGGACGGGCTCACCTTTTTCTGTGGATAGTGACGTTTTCGGCCATGACGGTCACTATTTCATCACCATTTCGGATCTTGACACATTGATGGAGAGTTGACGGGATGGCATTAGAATTGTGAATCCATGGTCGACCCAAAAGCAAGTTGAACGAGGCCGGGATGTCAAGCACTTGGATTGGAACAGACATGACCATGCTCCCAAACTCAATGTCTATTTCGATCATGCCCATGACTGTACGGGCGGTGCTGTCATAACCTCGGATTACTTGAGTAGAAGGCTTCGAATCGGAATCCTTAAGCCCCAGTATGCCCATGATTCTGCCAGGCATGAGGTTGAGTGCGAAACCACCGTCCACTAAGACTCTTGAGATGGACCTCCCCCTTGCTCGTACTTTGAGGTAAATAGCCACGTTGTGGTCGGAACCAAATGGTGGAAGGTCCATATCGGCAAAGGTGATGATGTTGCCAAATGAATGTGACCGATCATTGCCGTGAGGTCCTCGGGAGTAGTATCGGGAGAAATTGATGCATCATCGAGATTGCGGATGACAAGATCTCGGTGTTTCTTTGAGGATGCGATGAGGTCCCAAATAGAGATGTTGGCTTGAGTTTTCTTGAGTTGGAGAAGTAGAGGATCTTCGGGAGTGTCGCGAGCTTGCGGCCTTTGAGAAGAGGATCTTGGTGCGGAATTGGAAGGGTTGCTTGCTATGACTCGACCGGATCGAGTTAGCATGTTGACGTTCCCATCTTGCTTCTTTTTTCCTATTCTCTAGTACTTCCCTCATTACCTCAATCGTAAATCACAACAACAAGAAATTGTCAAGTTTTATTCATGACATTGGGGCCCCCATTCACAATGGGATTGAATGGGTGGTCCCCTCGAGTTCTCCTATTTCTATTACATTAACATTTCGCCATTAGTCACTACAAATTATTTCTTGTCTATGAGATCTTGAATGACATTGCGGAGAACGAATCATTCCTTGGTGGTGTGGCCACTATATTGGTGGTAGCCACAATATTTGTGGTGAGCATGATTGGGG